>CAWUFW010017831.1:0-246334 GCA_963921515.1 Calotriton arnoldi
ATCCGCCCGCCATCGTAATGACCCCCTGTGTTCTTCTTTTACTTCACAGACAAAGTCACAGGTAACTAAATTCAAAACACTGCAGCCATATAAAAATTATAGATAGCGTTAATGTACAGTACATTTATAATGAGAATACTAATAATTACCATAAATTGTTAAAAAAAACACACTACTCTCCTAACACCCTATCAAAATAAATTTAAAGACAAAGGACACAAAAATACTACAAATTTCATCCTGAAAAGTAATTACCATGGGACAGTATCACTCTGCTGGTGGGAAATTCAACATATAAATAAATCTACACTGCAAAGGACCACTAAAAGCAACCAATGCATAAAGTTTTAAAACAAATGACACCTGAGAATGACTTTGAAAATATATATAATTAAATAAATATATGAAATCACAAAAATTGTATAAGACATTTTTTCTCAAAAGTACAGAAATGTCCACTAGAAAAAGGCAAAAAAAGAAAAACAAAATAAAGGCACAGACATTTAAAAATCTAAAGTACAAAAAGACAATTTTGAAAGTAAGTATTACAACTAAAGCAGAAAAATGAATATTTATAGTAAAAATAATGTTTAGACATACATTAAAAATAAACTAAAAGTAGTAAACTCCAACCTAAAAATAAAAGTAAGTGATACACAAATCGCATAAGGTAAAGCTATTATCAAGTTAGAATAGATTAATTTATAGTAAGGATGGAACTACCAGTGGAAAAGCACACTGGAAATACAACAAATATTATTCTAACGCATGCTATGGCAGGGTTGCCTCTAAAATGGACATTGTAGAAAGTGTTAGGAAACATAATTGTTAGAAAATGAGTTTCTGCTTGGCAGAAGTATGCACCCTGTCCAAGCGGAACCACAATCCTAGTCCGGATAAGTTAGATACTCACCCTAAATTAACCTGTGCTCTCCCTCTGGTAGCTTGGCACAGAGCAGTCAGGCTTAAGTTAAGAGGCAAGCAATCTCTAACGATTTGTGCAACACTTCAAACAGTAAAGCAGTGTAAACACCACACACAATATACCACACCTGGTTTGAAGAAATAGAGCTTGATCTAATAAACAGAACGAGACCAAAATGACAAATTTTCAATTAGTAAAACTGGAGTTAGGAATTTTTAAAGAATACCTTGAAATATAGTGCTTTAAAGCATAAAGTGCCATCCGGGCCTATCTGGTCACGCTAAACTGGGTCAAATCCAAACGTTCAGGCCAACGGCGATGGAGCGTGTGTCAGATACAGGGACCAGCCTTGGCCCACTGAAACAGTACCTTGGTTTGCGTTTGCTTAGACGTTGAGGACGAGATTTGAGGAACAAAGGAGTCGATGCATCAGCGTCGATCCTGAGGATGTTGGTGATGCGTCAGTTCCGTTCCGTGCAAATTGGAGATGTGTCGTTGTTGAATCCCTCTGATGTAGGCGATGCATAGTCATCGAACCGTGCAGCAGGTGTTGCGATGTCTTCGATACTGGCAGCAGCGATGATGCGTCAGCATAGAGGGTGATGCACCAGGTTCCGAGCCATGCAACGACTACGATGCGTGGGTTTTTGCAGTTACAGCACTTAAAACTCACTTCCAAGGGCCCAGGACTGGATTGGCACAACTTGGCAGGGCAAGACTCTCAAATGACAGTGTCCAGGTGCTGGTGATGAGTGGAAATGAAGTATTTGATGCACCTGAAACTTCCAACAGAAGGCTAGCAGACAATTCTGGGGAGAAGATGTGGCCTAACAGCTAGGGCAGTCCACCTCAAAGCTGGGGAACCGGGTTTGAGTCTCGGCAGGGACGCTCAACATCCTATGATTCTGGGCAAATCACTTAATCTCCCAGTGCCCAACAAAAATGAATGTGTCCACCTGTAATGCAACTGCGGCTCATGTAAAGTGCCTTGATACCTTCGGGTCTAGTTTGCTGTATATCAAACTCTAAAACAAAAAATCCCTTTGAATCACTCTGGTTCTGGGTTGGAGAGATGCAGGTCCAGTCCTTCTCACTCCCAGGCAAAAGGGTATAAGGCAGCAGGTAAGCACAGCAAAGCAGGAGTCCAGCAGAGTCCAGCAGCGTGGCAGTCCTTTCAGCAACACAGAAGTCCTTCTTCCTGGCAGAATTTCCTCAGGTACAAAAAGTGCACTGAAGTGGTGGTGTCTGAGTTCCAGTACTTATACTCAATTGTGCCTTTGAAGTGGGAGGAGACTGCAAAGAGAGGCCTTTGAAGTGCACAGAGTCCCATCCTTCCTACCCTGGCTCCAGACTCACTACTTGGGGATATGCAGTCCTTTGTGCGGTGACAGGACACAGCCATTTCAGGTGTAAGTGTCAGCTCCTCCCTCCATCCTGCCTAGGGTGGCTCATCTGTATGTGGATGGCCCATCAATCACACCTAAGCTTCCCTTGTGTGTGGCTGCTGTCTGGAGGAAATGCACAAAGCACATTACAAATACATGCATTAAAAAGGAAGGTTTGGGCCTGGCAAGAGGGTTAACTAGCCAGGTCGGCAAGGCAGTTAAAAACTGCACACACAGGCTCTGCAATGGCAGGTCCTGAGACATGTTTAGAGGGCTACTTAAGTGGGTTGCACACTCAATGCTGCATACTCACTATTATCTCATTTAATGTACAGGCTCAGGGGCACCTGTGGTGCACTTTACTAGGGACTTATAAGTAAATTAAATATTCCAATTGTATATAAGCAGAAATTACCATTTTTAAAGTAGAGAGCACATACACTTTAGCACTGGTAAAGTGCCCAGAGTCCTAAAGCCAGCAAAACCAAAGTCAGCAAAACAGAAGGTCAGAAGGCAAAAAAGTCAGGGGAAACCATGCCAAGGATGCCAGGTCCCAAGTATGCCAGGTCTAACAATAATCATCCTAGTAAGATTCCAGAAAGCAAAATGAGGAAGGTTCTACAGAACCTGAATGTGGTCAGTATGAGCTCACAAGAGCCAACAGGAGTAATGTTCCTGAAAAGGAAGCAAGCTAAACCCTGGAATACTAAACCTAAAAGGATGAATTATAAAACATCAAGGGAAACACCTGTGACATCTAAATAAAATGCAGAAATAGGCACACCCCAGCACTTCTAATCACACATAAGAAAGACACATTGTTATAATTATAATGTAATCTACTAACATTAATAAACTAACATTAACACAATGTAATAAATGGATGATGGATGGCACATTAATGTTGTGCCCTCCACCATTCATCAAATATATTTTGGAAAGTGGTTCATTAGCTGGAATGAATTAGTGTCCACCACAAGTAATAAAGTTGCTATGTTCTTAGGTCCAGTAAAAGGTTTCATTAATTCAAACCTGAGCTCAACCCTTAGTAGCTGTGGCACAGGGTAGACAGGCTTAAATTAGAGAAAATATGTAAAGCACTTACATGTACCAAAACAGTTAAAAATTGAAAATACAACAAAACCTCACTCCAATTTATAATAAGAGAGAAAATGTAAAAGGCAAACTGAGAGCAAAACAACAAAAATCAAATGAATGAAACTGGAGATATTCATTTTTTAAAATGTAATTGGAAAAAGCGATAAAAAGTGCAAATAGACCAATGGTAGTCAAGGGTCGCCATAGTTCGGGACCATGGCACAATTTGAGGCCATCTGTGCTGGAACATGAGCCAGATACATCAAGCAGAGTGGGTCTGCTAGGGCCTCAAAGTAGAGAAGTTCAAAAACATTTCTAAGTCCCAATCTGAAAAGGGACTTTGTTATTTTCCTTAGGAAAAACTCTTCTCCTCTCCACCTGGGAAAACCGTCAATCTAATTGTGACGCAAAGGTTTGGAAAGACTTCCCAAACATCTTTTGGTGCACAAGAAACCCTAGGAGTAAACTTCAAAGGCCCTCAGGGTGAGCACTTAGAGAATTTCAGGGTGCCAGGCAGATGGCAACAGCAAAGTCCATTCAAGGTTCAAGTGCCACTGGACAGCTAGGATTCCGCACAGGAATGTCTTCTTCATCTTTTTTATGTTCCTGGAGCCGTACTGGAGATCAGCCCTATGATACTTAGAGATCGTTCTGTCCCTGGATTCTGAGTGGATGTGGGGCTCAACATCTTCATATCTTTCTCACAGGTTGCAAATGCCAAGTGCAATGGTTTCCTTCGTCCCTGGTTGCAAGTCCAGCACTATTCTGAAGAAGGTGCCTTTGGGTGCCACATTTATGCTTGGCTGCAACTAGTGGGTGGCGGTTATTCCCGGAATCTCCATAAGCAATGGGGTAAACATTCCTGAGGGAACCTTACCCACTTTTTCAGTAGTTCCTGTTTGCTGTGCTGCAACTGGGCAAAAAAATGCTATGGGCCAAGGAATTTTCAAGATGTCGAAAGTGTTTGGCCACACTCAACTTGGGCTCTGGGGCCTGGGGTATCTGTGGGATTGTCATAGGAAAAGTACCTGTGTCTTTCCACATCCACCACTAAAATTGAGTTTAATTCAGGCACTGTACCTACAACAAGCCCTGAGACAGAAGTTTGGTAGGATAAAAGCAGGGTCCTTCGGCAACCAGACAGGGGATGCACAAGGTGTCTTGACATCCTGTTTTCTCCCTTTGAAGGGTGCAGAGCCTTTACATGTGCTTTAGACAGACATATCATGCAGAATTTGACATTGGGATGTCATTAGAAGTGGCACATCCTCATGCATATTCTGTTGTTGTCGGAGGAATCATCTCTCCCCATTGAGGTCAGCCTATTGTGTGCTCCTTGGAGGAATTTCACATGTCTTTCACACCTCTTCCCGGGCTGGGCACAGGCAGGGCGTAGTCTCCAGGAACTTCAGGCAGGCAAAAAGTAATTTTCTAAAAGTTACTTTCCCTTAATATCTATTGAAAGTCCATCTTCATCATTGTATTGGATTTTTTATATCTTTCAAAAATAGCGCTTTAATTATTTTTCTACCTGGTCAAAGTTCAGAGATACAATATTAGTAAAAAAATCTGTAGTCTGATTGTTAACATAGGACTCTGTTCCTGCTTTTAGTCCTTCTTACTGTAGGGGCATGCTAACTTTAATTTTCTACATGTCATATTTTTAAATACCATGCACCCGACCATATGGGCCACAAGGCCTACAGAGGAATAACGTATTAATATTTTAAAGGGACGTTTTCACCTGTCAAAAGGTTTATTTTAACACGTTGCACTGTGGGTTAAAAATGCAGGGGCCAGGCTACAAAGATAAGTCTTAAGCCATGTTTTTCTTGTCACATTAGAGGATAGCACAAAACGTACTGCAGTCTACAGGTGACATTTACCTTTCCATGCCATGGGTACAGTTTCTACACCATATACTATAGCTTTATAGGAGAGTTAAATATGCCAATCAGGGATTAACCAATTTCTCCATGCTATAGGTATTAGAGCACATACACTAAGCACAGGGTCCCTGTGTGCATAGTCTAAAAATCAGCAATAAAATTCACCAAAAAATGGAGGTGACCACTCATAAAGGGGCATTTTCTCACATATATGCAATATATATTTACTTCGAAAATACCAACATCCCATTAGTGTATGCATTGTTACTTAAAAAACAAAGTGCAACTAACAATGAAATGCTAACACATATAACACAACAAACTAGCAGCTATAACTCTAAAAACATCACAGATTTTGAACATATGTTGATTTGCACTATACTAAAAATCTACCCACACACTGCAATTCAGGGGTGCAACTATCCTTTCAACTTAAGCGTAAGGAGGCACCTACAAAAATCCATCCTGCATCCAGAATATTCAACTATTCTAAAATTTTCACTTGAAACAAATCAAGAACCTAATCGCTTTACCAAATGTCCCCATAACAGAACTCACTAAAATTATGACATGCTATTACCAAAAGCATGAAGTATTAATAGCCCCACAAATGGATCATTTTGACGATATCTGGGTTGGTTGCCTGTACCGTTGAGGACACAGATGCCAACCCAGGAATCACAGTCCATGGTGGAATTCCTATGACAGCATCATATCCCAAGAACAAAGAGAAATGATGCAGTGGAAAGGTGGCACAGTTCCTTCCAAAAAAAGACTTGAAAGAAGACACTCTACCAATTTTAGTATACTTAAAAAAGAATGTGGGGCCATACATATAATTTTATAAGCCAGCCTCACAAATGATAAGAAGGGCTTTTTATATGTACTAAAGCTCATTCGCAATGTAATAACATCCTCGAAGAGCAATTCCTTATTTCCGAATTGCAAATAAGGAATCACTATTTCAATGTCTCAATGATTTGCAAATATCAAATAAACTCTGAAAGGCCTTTTTGCATGTAAAATTTACCTCCAAGTGGAAACAGGTGATGACCCAGTACAAACTTCTAATAGAGACCCACAATGTAGTACATGTTTTCTCAGTGGCTGCCCTGGTGTCATGCTAAAGAGGATGCACATTTTTGGAGTTCAACAAAGGAGAATTAGGAGAAAGGAGAGATTATTTAGACAGCGTGTAACCCTTTTTAAGCTAACAGAGGAGTAAATCATTGTGAAGTATAGGTTTAGCAGGCATGTTCTACTGGAATTAATAGATGAGCCAAACAAAATTTTGGGTAGAAACACCTTGAGGATTATGGCTATTGTCCTACACAGCTCCCTAACACTGCTAGATATGTTACTAATAATAGTTCTTGGGCCGTTCAGGGGTGGAACCAAATGCATGTTTTGAATTCTGCTCAAGAGTGTAACTCTGACAAAAATAACATTATAATGGCTAAGGTCCCAAAACATTCCACCACCGTGAGATACAAAGCAGAGGACTCACTAATAAATAAAGTGACCCACTGGATTAGGCATGTGAGGGGTTGTCGTTCGTTTATTCATGATGACATCATTCATGCCTGAAAGATTTCTTCGAACAATCCAATATATGGCATGATAGAGCTCACTTTAAATGATGCAGAACTGGGTGACAACGTAGTGGCCCTTGATATTAGATCTAGTCCCCCAAATAACCATCCTAGACAGTTTACATTCTGTTGGTCAAGCAGGAACTTACATTTCATTACACAGAGCAGGGAGACACTGCCTTCAACCTTGAGTAAGATGGACTGACTGAAGGACTTTAACCAACAACTTAATGAATGCATGTGTGCATCAACAATGGCATTTAATAGTCAGTCTAGGGGAGTGCTTGCCACCGTACCATTACCTGTACTCGATCTGAACTCCCCAGAAACTTTGTATGATGGAAAGCAAGCTAATAACTATCATCTATCAGCTACACCTAATCCCTTTATCTTATAATCTAGCGTTAAAGGTGTTCCACCTGCCGAAATTCCATCTTTGCTGGTGCACACCTTGAGTGGTGCTCCTATTATCCCAAAGACCTCTGTGACTAATATCTTATCTTGAAATGTGGCTGGTTTTAAGTCATAATTGGTTTGACCAGATTGGAACAAATTCATTGAGGAGTATGATATTTGCATGCTCCAAGAGACATGGAGCACTGACCCCATCTATAAACCCTGCTATCTTACCTATTATGTGCTAGCAAAACCAAATTCAATTGGGAGCGCATCGGGAGGTTTAATGATGTGGGTACGAGTCTCTCCTACTTGAAATATTACTCTAATAGAAATTTATTCTCCTTATATCCTGGGGATTTTACTAACGTTCAATACGAATGTTCAAGGTGCCATCTTCAATATTTATGCAAGCGGTGAAAAGGGTGGTCTCGCATCAAAAAATGTACAAGCCTTAGAGGACCATCTTGAATGATGTAATTTCCAACATTATTCTATATTAGCGGGGGACTTTAACACTACTGTTGAGCCCTTTGGCAATAATGATGTCCAGCTTACACAAAAGAAGAATGTGGTCTGGGGACTCCCAGCCTTGGAAATTGCCCCGATCAAATGATGGGCTCAGGCTGTGATTAATTGAAGTGCCTCACACTTCAATTGGGAGTTGGGGCCACTAATGGCTGAACTAAGTCAAATTCTAGCTGAGCATATACTTTTAACAAACTTAACCACACTAGTCGTATTGACTATATAATGGTCGATGTGAGACTATGGTCATTTGTCAATGACATGGTGATTATACCTGTCTGTTGATGCAAGGGTGCAAAGAGACATTGTGTCATCCATACATTAAATGTGTGCTACAATTCTTGATCAACTGTGCAAACAATTACTGGCAACTTTAATTCCATTTTTAGACAGGGATGATTCAAACTACAAGACGTGGATCGCTGAGCAAGCCAGTGACCTAGAAAAGGAACGGCTAGGTATTAGTGGCCCACTCCTCCAGGGCACAAGTTCTGCGGTGCGGCATTCAACTTCAGAGCCTGAGGGCAGTGCTACTGTTGGCTCACAGCAGCCAAAGCCAACAACAAGAACACCAGCAACAACAGGAGCATTAACCCCAAAATCTGCATTTGATTGGTTTCTGAAGGCAGGGCTTAAGCCCAATGCAGGGGAAAAGGCAAAAGAGGTCAAGCAAGGTGGAGTACCAATGACTGTTGAAAGGATGGTCCAGGCCTATCTGGATGACCCAAAAGAGGTCTATTTTGAACAAAACCCATTGGTGTATTGGTATGGGAAGATGCGCCAATAGCCAGTGCTCAGCAGGCTGGCACTAAAGTATCTGGCTTGCCCGGTACCCAGGGTGTCCGCTGAGCGTGTGTTCAGTACAGCTGGTGCAGTTGTCACAGTGAGAAGGACCAGTCTCTCGCCCCACAACGTGGAGAGATTAACCATGATCAAAATGAATCAGCACTTTATATCATCGAATTACACCATACCTGAAGTACGACAGGAGGAGGATGAGGGTGATTCGTCAGACTCAGGTCATGGTGGTAGTGTGTTAGCTGACCAACTTATGGGCAAACCACCTGAGTATGAGAATGAACTCTACTTCCCTGACTACCAGGCCTAGGCCACCAACCATAGAACTCTCTATTTCTATTGCAAAACTGCTTTGATGACAAAAAAAGAAAAAAAATTAGTTAGAGGAACATAGTATTTTGTTTGTTTGTGCCTGACTGACTAATGCAGCCTCACCATTTTAGACACATTGTATTGTAGTGGCGAATTGGAGTTGGACCAGTGTGTAGTAAAGAAGCTTACCCCCCCATTTCCCTCAAGGACATTGGAGAGACAGTGTGCCTGCCTCCATCCTGTGCCTATCTATAATTTCTTTATTCCCATAGCCAGACTGCCCCACATTATTTCATTTACAAGACTGGCCAATGTGTGTTTCGTGAAACAAAGAGGATCGGCAATGTACCACCATCACATGTTTGAATTAGAACAGCTAAATGGTGGTATGCACGCACCAAGGGTTGATATGAGTGATTGTTGTGTTGAGATGATTCATGTGGTGGCAGGCAGTGAGACTAGGTATTTAACTATACCCATTAAGCTTGATTGTGTTTGTGATAAATTACAATGTTGGTGGCTTAGCGATGAAAAGTGATAATGTTTTTCCTGAAGTTGATTTTTTTTCCTTCCCCTTTGACACTTTTCCGGGTCCACTGCTTTGTTTTCAGCTTCACTCTTCAGACTCCTTAAAGACCCGACCAGTCCATTTAGCTAACAAACACAAATTAATCTAGTCTACTCAAAAATTACTCAATGTTTCTCTTGTTGTTCATCAACAGCATTGTACTAGAGGTCGATCTATCACATTTTGAGTCGGTACTCAGTCAGTATGGAGCTAGAGACGGCACTCTGAGTCAGGAGGATGATGGAACAAATAATTTTTTTTTTAAACAGATTTTATTGGGTTTTAACCAGACATTCAGTAAGGCACATGAATATTGCAAATTACAAACATTCAGGTGTATTTGTCCATGAACTTCAGTTACATATCAAGATGGACTGGAGTGCCGTGCCAGTGGATTAGGGCCTCTCCCCCGCTTCCCACTTAATAAAGATAGTACAGTGTACATCCCAGTTAGTCTATCAGGGACTCTGCTAGTAGTCCATAGAGTCACTGCTCAACAAGATAAACCACCCCCAACTAACCCCCCCACCCTCCCCACCCCCCAGGTGTGTCACATATGATCAGGCACTTATCAGTCTGAACTGGGGATGTTCTGCTCTGTGCTCTGCTAGCTACCAGTATAGGTCTATACCGCTGACCTAACGGTAGAGGAGTAACTGCCCCTGCATATCTGCTCCAGCATTCGGTGTACAACAAGGTCTAGAGTGTGGGGTTCAACCTTTGCTGTCAGGGGCCTCTCCTACTGGATCTTTGCCCCTCTCATCCTCCGGGTTCTTTAGCAATTCCAGTAACGCTGCCCATGCCCTGGCAGTTTCCAATGCCTTCTCGCTCCCTGTTTTTTTGGCTATTTGGAACCTGACTGCCCCCTCGCACTCTGCCCATTTAACAAATTCTTTTTTCCATCTGTGTGTGTTAGGACCACCCCTCGATTTCCAATGGCTGGGAATGTCCCTTTTAGTCAAGACCATCCCCAAACCCATAAATTTACTTGTCACCTTATTCTTGGCCGTGTGGGGAACCAGTGTAGTAGGCAATACCCTGGTGTTACTACTATCTCCCTTTCGGTCACATCTGTCAGTAGTGTGGTTACCTCCTACCAGAAACCCCCAGGTTTGGGCAGTCCCAGAACATGTGCAGTAATTCTGCTCCTTCCATGCTGCAGCATGGGCAAGCGGCTGTTTGCGTGTCAAAGTATGTGTTAATCTTACCCTGAGTGAGGTAAGCTCTGTGCAATACATAGAAATGTACCAATTGGAACCTAGCATTTCTATCGCTCTTCCATGCCCTTTCCATCTGCTCCCCCTTGCTTTCTCGGCTATAGGTTCCCCCAAGTCAGCCTCCCATTTTTGACAGAGCTCGCTCAGAGGGGGGAGCATTTCGTGTGTAAGTCGCCTGTAGAGGCATGTAACCGCCTTAAAGGTACCAGCCGCTGTCACCACATATTGGCACACTGCCGATGACTGTGGTTCTGTGAGTCCCTATCGCCAGTGTTTCTGCATCGCTGCCATGAGGGCCGTGTGCAACAAGAAATCCCCCCAGGTATGTCATATCTCTCCCGAAAGTCGTTGAATGGGATCAAGGTACTCTCTTAGTATAGGTCCCCCATTACGGATATTCCCAGCTCTCCCCAGACCCCCAGTCTACGCCAGTCGCACCCATGAGGCAGCGCCTCACACATGGCCAATGGGATCGCCGGGGCATAAGGACATTTGATCTTAGATCGCCGTAGGCTCCTATTCCAGCATTTACGTGCTGTTTTTAGTTCAGTGGGGATGGTACGGTCCGGGATAGGGAGCCTCAGTATGACTCTCGATAGCAGCCGCAGGCTCAGGGCCTCATCTCTCTGGTCCTCTGTCCCTCTAAGTCTGCCTGCCACCCACTTCGTAAGCCACTGTAACTGTGCCGCAAGGTAATAACACTCAAAGTCGGGCACGGCCAAACCTAACTCCGCTCTTGGCCTCATAAGGATGGTGAGCGCTACTCTGCATCTGCCGGTCCCCCATATGAACGCCAACACCATTGTTTTGAGTTGGGTAAACATTCGTGCCAGTATCCAAACTGGCAGTGTTCCAAAGTAATATAAAAGCCTTGTTAGTGTCACCATTTTTAGGTGGGTGACCCATTCCGCCACTGATAATGGGAGGGTCCAGCAGAAGTCAAAACTACTCTTGGTTCCCCTCAAGGCTCTCCCTACATTACCCTCCAATAGGTCCCCTTGAGAATGGTATATCTGGGTACCCAGATATGTCAGGCAACGGTCCTCTCAATGCACACCTTCAGGGCAGGGAAGAGGCATGACTTCGCCCAGTTAACTTTAAGGCCCGCCACCCTCCTTAGTCTATTTCGGTGCTCTTTAGCCCCTCGAAGCGCGTCTCCCGTATTTGCCAGGAACAGCAGCAAATCGTCTGCATACAGTGCAACGTGATGCATCCGCCCAGTCACCTCCAGGCCCCGGAAATATTGGCCTGTTCTAGCCCGGGCCGCCAGCGGCTCCATAGCCAGGGCAAATAGCAGGGGTGACAGCGGACAGCCCTGCCGCGTTCCCCGGTCTATTCTGCAGGCGTCGGAGATCAGACTGCCTGTCTTAACCCTGGTGGTGGAATCCTTGTAGAGAAGAGCCATCCACCCAACGAACTCAGGCCCCAACCCAAATTTCCTCATCACTTGGAAAAGGTAAGGCCATTCAAGGCTATCGAATGCCTTCTCAATGTCTACTGCGAATATGGTTGCCTCCTCCTTACAGTAGGAGTCGGCCTCCAATACACGCAGGAGACATCTGACATTCAGTGCCGTGTTTCTGGTGGGGATAAATCCCCCCTGGTCTCTGTGTATCAGTGTCATCATGTGTGGGAGGAGTCAGGTGGCCAGGATTCGGCTCAGGACCTTATAATCCAAATTAAGCATCAAGAGCGGTCGATATGCCACTCTGTCCCATGCTGGCTTCCCCGGCTTAAGCAACGAGATGATGACCGCTTCTCTCGTCGACCCAGGCAAGTGCCCCTCCTGTTTTGCCCGGTTATATAGGTCCACCAGTTCAGAGCTAGTAGATCAACATACATTGAGTAGAACTGTACCGGCAATCCATCCGTCCCTGGCGTCTTATTCCTGGCCATGCTCTGGATGGCCCCCCTCACCTCGCTCACCTCTATGTCCGTCCCAGGGTTTCTGCAACTTCCTCAGATACCATCGGAAGCTCCATGTCGCTTACAAAACCGTACAGGTCCTCATCAGTTGGGGCCAGTCTGCTCTTATACAGATCAGTGTAGTAATTCAGAAACAGGTCGTTAATGTCCTTTTGTCTGTGGCGAATCTCTCCTCCCTGTCCTTTCAGTTCTAATATTACCAAGCCTCTCCTAGCCGGGTTAGCCAACCAAGCCAGCAGGGACCCAGAGTTGTCCCTTTCGGAGTAGGCCCGTATCACATAATTTTTATAATCGAAGCAACGCAGCCTCTCTACCTGCTCGGCCACTGCTTCCCTGGCCACCAGAAGCTCCTCCTGTTTGTCTCTCCTTTCTGGCCGTTCTTTCTCTAGGTCCCAGAGTTTCTGCTCAGCCAGCAATGTGTCCTGCATAAGCACCTTCCATACTCCCACCATCTCTGAGATACAGCGCCCTCGAATAACCGTTTTAAAGGCGTCCCACTCTATAAGTGGGTTTGTCGCCGTGTAAGCGTTTGCTAAAAAATATTGTCCAATAGTGGTACCCGCTGTCGTGTGGAAGACCTGGTCCTCTAACGCTTCAGGTCTCAAGCACCAGGTAGGAATTTTGGGCCTCGCATGGGACCACAATAGGTCCAATAATACTGGGTTATGGTCCGAAATTGTTCTGGCAAGATATTCACTGGTTTGTACACATTCGTGCACGTCAGGGGAGCACAGTATAGAATCTAGGCGGACATGGAGCTCATACAGTGCCGAGAAAAAGGAATAGTCCCTGTCTCCAGCGTGTCACGCCTTCCAGGAGTCCACCAATCCCCACCGCTGTTGCCATTGTCGTCGCGCCTCTGCTATCTTATGTATGGGAGCATCAGGGAGTGGAGGGTGGGAACGGTCCAGGCCGACATCTGTAAAACAATTAAAGTCGCCCCCTAGTATGCTCGACCCCATCAAGGCTGGAGCCAGTGTTCTAGAGAACTGTGCCAGGAACTCGGCTTGCTCCGTATTAGGGGCATAAAGGCTACCCAGGGTGATATCTCTGCCATCCAAACGACCAGTTAATATGACATACCTCCCCTCGGGGTCAATTATTTGTCCCATGCACTGAAAAGGCACTCCCGCCCACACCCAAATCAGGACTCCCCTGGCGAAGGCAGAATAATTTGTATGGAACACTTGGCCCCGCCATCTATACTGGAGTGCAGCCCCTTCTTTTGCCATTATATGTGTCTCTTGCAGCAGCGTGATTTGCACTCCTTTCCGAACCAAGTACGCATGTATTCTATGGCGCCGCAGTATAGTGTGCATCCCCCATCCATTCCAAGATATGCATTTAAGATCTATGAGGGTAACATTGTGCTAATTGCATCTCTTCCCTGGTGATTCCCTCAAGTGTGACACGCCTAGCCCCAGAAAACAACCCCTGAAACAAACAAGGACCCCAACTCCCCCTCCCCAGGACAGGTACAAGCAAACTAGTTCCCATCCAAACACAAAACCAATAACGAAAAAGTCCTCTGGTGGTTGTGGGGCTGTGCAGCTTACCCTACCGGCCCTGGAGCACCACCAGGCCGCATCCCCCAATGTCTTGACTGGATCATCAGCCCTGGCTCCCATGTTGCAGTCCGACTGCCTGATCAGTAGGGGTGATATCCCTTGCATTTGCTTTCTCCGTGCAGGCCCATCCAGCATCTCAATGTTCCCCCGTTACTTCGTCTCAGCTTGTTCCACTCAGGCAATTTCATCCGCTGTTTGGGGTGTGACCTCCGGCAATTCCGTCTCAGAGTTCTCGTTGGCACTGGCAGCCAGCAACCCATCCGACCAGTCCGCTTCCAGCAGCCCACTCTTGCTCGACCTAGGGAGATCAGTCCACTACAAACTGTTCAAAGTGATCAAACCTTTGTCTCTTCAAGGTTTGGGAAGCTTGTTGGTCTTGGGTCATGGTTTTTTGATTTTCTCTTAAATAGCAGGTCATACAAGCTTTCAAAAAACAGGGATTTCCAAACAAGAATCCTTGTGTTGCTATGAGCATGTTACTTTTCTAATCACCTCAGCCCTATTTAACCAATGACTCCCTCACCTACTATAACCTACATCCTTTTGATAAATTGCTATGTCTAGGCATTATTGTTTTCCTATGTTGTCTACAACAGAGTGCCCCGATGCACAATTATTGTGTACTTGTTTATTAACTAAAAAGCTATGAAACAACAGACACTTTGTGTGGAAAAATAAAAATAAATTACCTCTCATGAATGAGAAAGTCATTAAGCAGTATGGAATACAAGTATTCTCTCTCTTGCTGTGCTAAATTAATTAATAGAGGTACACCTCAACTGGAGCCCTAGTTGTACTCGTAGTCTCCGCAGTGCAGTTGGGGCAGCTGTAATAGACAATTCTATTATTCCAATGGCCCTGATCTTCTCCAAAATGCCTTTCAATTTTACTCCCGACTACAATGCAGATGAATAATATGAATGATACGCGTCACTTATAAAATAAATCAATCATGCGGACATCCTATCTGCCACAAGTCTACATTGGGGAAAGCGATTTACTGCCGTACAGGGAAAGGATTAAGGACCGGGTATAGCTTTGGCATGTTCGTCACAGACTAGCCCATCCACAAAAGTCAAGCAATTATTCAAACATCATTGCATTGTTCTTCTATTATTCTTAATCTTCCCCTTTTGATTTGATATGCACCATTTAAGCTTTACATTCTCTCATCTCCTTTTTCACCATAGAAAACCATTAATCCATATATATATCCAATCAAGTCCATCCATCCAAACATAGCTCCGAGCTAACCTTTCACCAACATCCATTTACCCACACATGTATCCTTTCACCCAGGCATTCGTGTTTTGCTTTTAACCCACCCAAGCATTCCTTTCACCTACCCGGGCAGGCATCCTTTCACCCATACACATATATACCCTTTCATCCATCCTTCACCAAGCCATGCAGATTCCTATCATCATCACCACCCACCTATATGGCTGCATCTTTTCACCCACACATTCTTTCACTCATACATTACATATATTTCAGCCATCCTTTCTCCTTCCAACCTGTTTTCCCTTTCCCATCAAACCATCATTGTTAAAGTTCATTTATGAACCTTCGTCTGCTGAGTTGCAGATAGAAGAGGACATAACTACTCAACTCCCACTGTGTCTGCTAAAGTGGGGTGTTCACAAGTCAACACCCTTGTAGTGAGTATATTACTATTTGTCAATAAGGAAGCAATGTGACTTACCACTGCCTGCCCCTGCTGATGCTGGGACTCACCCCTCAGTGACTTCTGCCGCATCCCTTCCACTGGTGCTTTCAGAGCCGGCCCCGTCACGAGAGTTTTGCGTGGCTATTTAAAACATTACACATTTTAGATGCCAGATACGCCTCACGCTATTTTTTTTAAGGAAAGTACAACCCCAAAACATCACTACAGTTTGGGTACAGTGTCTTAATCTTTTTTTAAAAATTCAAAACATCATGTTGGGCATTTTGTTGGTTGGCAATGTTTGAAAAGGCAGGTAATCAAGCCAACCAAAAATGTTTTGTAATGGAAGGGCAGAGCTATGATGAATCTGAAGTATTGAAGCACAATGAAGGAGTGCAATAATTGGTCAATAATGAAGGGCATTTTGTCTTAGTTGGCAAATGCAATGGGGGTGTCCCCCTCATACTTCCAGCCATGCTGAACGGTCATCTGCTGGTATACTATAATAATAATGAATACACAACATTGGGGGTTCCCCATGACCATGGCCAAGGGCCACTCTCTTGTATTACTGTTTGAGCATGAGCAGGAAAAAGAAAGCCTTCTCAACAAACAAGTGTGGAATACCTTAATTGGGAATGCAATCTTCACAGTAGAGAACCTGACCTAAAATGAGTTATCTGAGTCTTAGAGTACCACAGGTCTAAAAGGGGAGAGAGAAAACGTACTGACAAAGCTTAAGAAAAAGGAAGCTACAGACAGACTAGTACAGAGAGTTCGAAGTCAAGTACAGAAACTTGAACTATAAAAAATAAATAAATAGGATACTGCAGGGATAAGAAGAATTTAGGAACCAGATAGAAGAGGAGTTGGAAAAAAATTAAGAGACAGGCCAATAAAAAGGAAAAAAAAACATTCCAAATGAGGAGCGGTAAAAGTCAGGAAAATAATAATATTAACAACAGGAGGACTTACTAGAGCCAGTAGAGCCATTGTCAGCAGCACTTGTGGAAGCACCTCCAGTTCCCTCACCATCCTGCACCTCAGTGGTATCCCACTTGCCCCCGGATGCTGATGCAAGAAATAAACAAAATAAAATAAAAAAATTATTAGTGGTACTGTTAATCTCTCAAAAATATTTTGACAGGGAAAGGCAAGCGCAGTAACCTTTAACTCTCTCACAATCAGATCTTCTCTCCTATTAGTATCTTTGACCTATTCCTTAATTTTCTAACCCTATTCCAAATTTCATAAACTACATTTTGGAACTACTAATAAACTGCAATGAATGAACTATGCTCATCATCTCATTCTCAATCTCTCAGTCTCAACCCTCTTTGAAGGGTCAATTAAACTCCGTCTGCATTTTTTTCAAATCATAGATGCATGCATGCTACACCTCACTGGGAAATTGCTTGGGGTTGGGACTGTATGAGCTACAAAAAAATAAAGGCATAGAGAACTAAGAAACGTGCTAACTCACTAATACTAGTAACTACCACTATCTTACTGAAAGGACAGAGGAGTCTCTGCACAGCCCAAGCGAGCTCCAACAAGTAGGATTAGGTAGCACCGCCAAGCACCTGTCTACTCTATGATGAAATTATATTTGTAACATAAAATTAACTTGTCTGAGTGTGAGCAACATGCTTGCTATTTGGGAAAAAAATATTAGCAGAGATTGAACACGATAAATAAACAATTATTACACACCGGGCCCCGCAATGTCCACACGCAGCAGGTCGAGCAGGTCCTGGTCCCTATCCAGGATCATGGCCCACCAGTGCATAAACTGTTGTTGGGTGCGCTGGACCCAGAGCAGCGGCGCACAGCTTTGCACATCCTCTCCCAGCACTGCCTACATGCCCAGAGCGAGTACCCACTTCCAGGCATGCTGCCTGCTGCCAGGATGGTGGGGAGGTGGCGCTGCACATAAAAAACGAGCGCAGCCACCTCCACCTCTGAGAAAACGGAGCGGCACTGTACCCCTTTACTGCATGGCCGACCGCAAGGTAGGTGGCTGGTGGTGCTCATTCCGGGGGGGGTCCTGGTGCAGCCATTGCCCTGCTCTGCCATGGCGCTGGGTGGGCGGAAGAGAAGAGAAGAGTATAGAAAGAAAAGATGGAAAGAAGGAAAGGAAAGGAAGGAAGGAAGGAAGGATGGAAGGAAGGGAGGAAGGAAGGGGAAGGAAGGAAGGAAGGAAGGAAGGAAGGAAAGAAGGAAGGAAGGAAGGAAGGAAGGAAGGAAGGAAGGAAGGAAGGAAGGAAGGAAGGAAGGAAGGAACACTTGGGCCAGCAGGAGGCGGCCCCTGCAATTTTTGCCAGCTGCCTCCAGTGTGCGCTATAAAAGGCTCTCATTGGTCCTACAGCAGGTCATCGGACAGCACTGATTTTTCCTGCCAGAGGGCTCTGAGTCCCAGAATACTCAGACCTGAAGGAGGAGGCTCCTGCAACCTTCTCCAGTTAGCATTATAAAGCGCTTTCATCACTCCAACTGCGTCGGTCACTGGAAAGCACTGCATTTTCCTGTGGTGCTGTGTTGCTGGGAATTTTTGCTGCCAAGAAGGGGCTCCTTATCCCACACATCACTGGCTGAAGGATGAGGGGCCAGGACTCAGCCACCTCCTTCTGCCAACGTGCTATGAAGCACATTAAGATCTCCTGCGGCATGGGACGCTGTGTTGCTGGTCATTTTTACGGCCAAGAATGCACTCCATATCCAACACATCACTGGCCCTAGAAGGAGGGGCCAGGACTCAGCCGCCTCCCACTGATGACGTGCTATAAAGCGCCTTAAGATCTCCTGTGGCGCAGGATGCTGTGTTGCTGGGCATCTTTTCTGCCAAGAAGGGACTCCATTTCCTACACATCATTGGCCCTAGGATTAGGGGTTAGGACTCAGCCACCTCCCACTGCTGATGTGCTATAAAGTGCCTTAAGCTCTCCCATGGCGCAGAACGCTGTGTTACTGGGCATTTTTGCTTCCAAGAAGGGACTCCATATTCTACACATCACTGGCCTTAGGAGGGGAGCCAGGTCTCCGCTACCTCAACTGCAGATGAGCTATCAAGCACCTTAAGATCTCCTGTGGCGCGGAACATGCCTAGGCAAGCCCAGGCCAAGGGCGAGCCCATCCTGCACTCATCAAAACCAGGTGGATGCAGGGCAGGGCCCCCCTGTGGCCCTCCATTGTGGTGCCTTGACCTATTAGGGTAAGTCTAACATCCCATATCCCTTTTGGATAAATTGGAGTAAGTCTGTATTTGCTCTCCTGACTTTATGGTGCTCCTGGGATTTCTGTGTGGGCATACTTTGGTGCTGGCTGGGAGTTACTTGAGGGCAGCCCTTTTCCCTCCTCGTGTCTTTGGGAAAACATCTGTGAAGCTCCAATCCTCCTCTGCAGTCTCTGACGACCCCTGTGCATCTTGGATCAGTCTTACAACTCGACACTCATGCCCCTCCAGTAGAGCAGAAGTTGCAGTTTGTAAAGGTGAGCAAAGCAACTGATATTCTTCAGGGAATGAGTTATAAACCACAAACTGGCTTTGACCATTCCCTCTGATGGTCTGACGGATAATTCAACCCTTATGTGTATAGACATAGTAATAGAAGAACCAGAAAATCTCATGGGAGGAGGTAACTCTAGTGGCTCACAGCCAAGCACTGCTCTAAAAAGAGTTGTTTCTATTTTTGTAAAGAAACGAAAGACCAAAGTACCTTTAGTGCTGTATGGCCAACATAACTCTGACTCTGTTGCCAATAGCTCAAATGTGCGTGACTCAAATGTGCTAGAAAGCTAAAAAATCCAAATCTTGTTCAGGTTGAGGATCATTTCTGGAACCTAAAAATTGTAAAGATCAATGAGGACTTGTTTAAAACTATTGGGGAATGTTTCATGTGCTACCAAAAGCGCTCTCCTCAAACCTGAACACATTTGGTATAATAAGACCTGTAATGACAGGTGGAATGAGCTTCGCCAAGCCCTTATTAGTGGTGACGCTCACTTGATACAAGTTAAAAGGAATGAATATAAACTGGCCCAAATAAGAGTGCAAAGTACTGGGAGACTCAAGTACCAGAAAGTATTTATGAAGCTGCCATGCACAACGACTCCAAGACATTTTGGAAGTTGGTGGCCAAAAGAGGATTGCGAGCCCTGAGGCTTTTAGCCAATTCCATTACCACTGAAGTGTAACAATCTCACTCCTCTGATCTTTACAAGCAGCCGCAGGGGTTGATTGGTGGTGGAGTTGTACAGCCAAATATGATGAATCTTTCCCCTTCTGGGTCTCTTAATTTGTTGTTGAGTGAGTCTGTTAGCGCAATAAAAGCCATTGCAGCTGGAAAAGTTGCGAGATTGAATGGTGTCCCGGGCGATCTCTTTCTTGTTGACATCGAGGGATGGGCTCTGTACTTTAATAAACTATCAAACTACATCTTGGAAGGGGCAAGTATCCCTGCTAGCTGGAAGAGGGCTGAAATTGTCCCTCTTTACAAAAAGGGCCTGCAGGATTCCCCCTCAATTTAAAGGCCAATCAGCCTCAGAGATGTAGCCCAAAAGATCTTTGCAAGGCAAATTCTAGTGAAATTGAAATCTTGTATTGAGGACCACTAGGGTCTCTCCCCCCCCTGCAGGCGGGATTTAGAAGAGGGATTAGTACTAGCAACCAGGTATTTAGGTGTATGTTAATTCATTGGAAGACAGTAGTCATTCAAAAGGTATTTGTAGACTTAAAATCCGTGTATGATTCAGTCTCTGAGGAAAGTTGTGGGAGGTCCTCAAAAGCACGGGGTTCCATCTGAGCTTCTGGATGTCTTAGTTTGCCTCCATCAGGACACGTATGCCCAAGTTAGATGACGCCTGGGAGGGGAGATGACTGAATGGATAGATATCCAGAAAATGGTCGGCAAAGGTGCATCCTTGCCCCTACTTTATTTTCTTCATATTTCAATGATGTGGTCACCTATCTAGAGGAGGGACAAAATGGCATCCATTGATTGGCTGGTTGTAAGATTCCCCTTTTATTATTTGCTGAAGAAACCCCTCTGAAATCGAAAACCCCTAGTGGCCCTCAACATCTAGTGGACAATTTTGAGGCCTTTTGTTCTGAACGAGTGCTGGTGATTAACCACTCTAAAACAACGTTTACAGCCATCAGCCCTCATAAAGCTTTAGGGGCTTGATAATGTTGGAGTGAAGTCTGCTGGACAAGGTTATAGAGTTTGATTATTTGGGGATCAAGCTAACCAGATCTATGTCATGGCTGCCCCAGGTTCAGAAGAGCAGCTTGAACTTAACTCAACACTGCTGCTATTTTAAGACTTTACAGGTATTCCCGTGTAAGCCACATTTCACCCACTCTAAAGGCTTACAGGGCTATGGCTGAGGGTAGTGCTCTGTATGGGTCTGAAGTATGGGGCAGCACAAGTTTGGCTTTGCTTGGGGTGGCAGAGAATACGTTACTGAGAGCTCTAATCTCCCAAAAAGCACCCCTCTAATACCATTACGCCGGGACTTCGACATGGAGAATATGACCCATATGGCCTAACTTAGACAGTTGCTGTATTGGCGGAGGTTGAAATATTCCTTGGGCCTTGAGAAGTACTATAGAGCTCTACAGGTCGTGGTTTCACTGAACAATTCTGGTAAAATCAAGTGGTTAACAAATGTACAAAATGTCTTATTTCCACTTCGCTTAGGAGAATTTTGGTCCTCCTCTCCTGCTACAAAACACCTATCTAGGGCTACCTTAAGGATGCATTTTTTAACTAAATGAATGTTAGCAAAATGAGGAATGTCCTTGAAGGTTCCCTTGCTTGTAATTTCTTAGATTTTAAACCAGGCTCTGCATTTCAGCCCTTTTTAGATTATATGAATCCACCGCCAGCAAGGCAACTATATCTTAATTTTCGATATGGCACGCTAACCCTATTGTCCTTATTTGCCAAATGGAACCCCCAGAACTTTATGAGCACCATATGTCCGCCATGCCGGCAAGTGGTGGAGTCTTTGATATATTTAATTTTCTTCTGTTCCTGTTATGCTCACCCTAGGAAAGTCTGGATTATTCCACTATGCAAACAACTCGGATGCAGACAGCTCGAGGCTGCCCTCTGGCTTTTGCGCACAGAGTCCCTGCAGACGATTGTCTGTGCAATGTCTAAATATCTCTAATGGAGCTGGTGCATGAGATGTAAATCAATGGATTGATTCTTATTCTATATTATTCTATATTCTTATTCTCATTATTCAATATGTTATGAGTCCGACTTTATCCTGTTGCTCCTTCCTAACAACTACTTAGGGTTCATTTTTTATGATTCTACCCCAAATTATATTGATTTGACACTTTCAATTGTATTTGATGTGCACACCATATATATTCAGGGGCTTATTTACAACAGTTTAATGCAGGGCAGTGCTGCACGTCAATTTGCTGCGCTGCCCTCATAAAAAAGGCAGGAATGCACTGTATCTATGAGATACATCGCATTGCTTTCCTCTTACACTGTGCTGGCTCAAAAATGGCTGCCCAGCGCCAATGCAGGAACCTTTGCACCATGGTGCAAGGGTGCCTGCATTCAAATCAGGTTGTTTTTGTGCAAGAAGGGACACCTTCCTTCACAAAAACAACTGTTACGCCACCTCTGGGGATGCATTCCCAGGTTTACACCATGTCATAAATCTGGAATGTGTCAAATGTCATGGGTGTTATGTGGGAACTCCCACCGTAACACCCATGGCACGCCTCCCTATCACAGTGTGAGGCAACAAAGCGACTTGTGTTGCATTGCCTCACACCATATCTATGAGGTCATGAAATGCCTCGCAGAGTGGCTTTAGGTGCCCTTGTAGATATGGCTCTGCAGTGTGTGCCGCTGGAGCATCATTAAAAGTGACTTACCAGTGGCGACCGGGGCTTGTAAATGAACCCCCTAGTGCCTTACTCTGCCATTCTTAATGGCCAGTACTGTGTTGATTAATCATTTTAAGTGATTATAGACTTATATGCAGATAAGTTTCTTGTGGGCGCACTGTAGCACTTGCCGGTACCTACTATTGATGATATTTTATCTGGTTTTAAAATGTATTGCTTGGGTCTGACTATTGACCTGAGCCGCATCCTTTTTGGACATTTTTTTTGTGTCCATTGTTTTTTTGTTTCTGTATTTGTGTATCTACTTTTTAAGGCTGGAAAATACAGAATAAAGTATTTGATGATGATCTGCAATGTATGAATGTATGACAGTTTTGCATGCTCTGCCCTACATAATACATCAAGATAAACAAAAATAAATAAAGAATAACTCACCCTCATCATGTGCATTTTGGGCTACTATAAATATACTAAGTTATGCATTTGTTCAAAGACTCTCTGCCTGTGGCTTTATATAGTAAACGCTCTTTGCCATATACACTCTTCATAATGTGCTGTGGGTTACATAATATAGCAGACTATCACTCAATCAGGATGCTTTGGTGGAAATATTGCTGTTACAGTATACCGTAAAAAATATGTTGCAGCACAAATAAATGCCCATACTGAAATTGTGGAAGGCAGTCTAAAAAAAAAAACGTGCCCACTATAATATTGTTGTTTATTTGCTAACGTTTGAGAGTTGCAGCATACTAAAATACACAAAAGATGATGGAAGGCTGCTTTCTATATGTTTAACCACTGACAATTGCTCAGTGTAACACCCCAACCCATCATTCGTTTGCTCACCATGCCACCTCAGTTTGGGCTCAGCCATATGAAATCAGTCTTGACCCTGCTCCTTCTGGGAACAGTCCATCCCAAACTTGTAAGCCAGGTCCTCCCTGAACCAGAGCACAAGCAACCCAGGACCGGTTTCACTCTAGTTATGGGCTCATCAGTGTGGTACAGTTTGGTTCCAGCGACACAATGAGCAAGGGACCCAGGTCAGGGTATACCATGCCACTTAGGGCAGTATATGAAACACACAAAAGGTGATGGGAGGCTGCTTGCAATAAGGCTAACTGCTGGCAGTTGCTCAGGGTAGCAATCCAGCACATCATTCTTTTGCTCACCATGCCACCTCAGTTTGGACCCAGCTAAATGCAAATTAGTCTTGACCCTGCTACTCATGGGAACAGTCCAGCCCGAACTGCCAAACCAGGTCCTCCCTGAACCAGGACACAAGCAACCCAGGAATGGGTTATCCCGAGTTATTGGCTAATCAGCCAGGAATAGCTTGGTTCCAGTGACACAGTGAGCATGTGATCTTTGTCTTGGCATACCCATGCCACCTCCAGCGGTACATGAAAGACACAAAAGGTGAAGGGAGGCTGCTTGCAATAAGTCAAACCACTGGTAATCGCTCGGGGTAGTACTCCAACCCATACTTCTTTTGATCACCATGCCAGCTCAGTGGGGACCCAGACAATATATTCATCTTGACCCTGCTCCTGATGGGAACTGAAGGAGGTGGCCCAATTTGAGTTACTCGGGTTACTAATGGACCACCTCTCAGACTTCCATTCAAATGAAGAGTCGGTCAGACAGTAGAGAATACAAACCAGTTTCTGTTTATTCAAAGTACACTCAGAGTGGAGCCCAGTCTGCCCAGTCACTAGGAGTGCTGCAGAGGGACTGACTTCAGCAAGCATAAAGATACATTATGTACATTTCAAAACCAATGAAGGCACGCCCACTGTCGAATTTTCCAAGCCGATGCAGCAAAACAGTGAAGTACAGAAAATAAGTTTTGATTCTGAGGCCGGGTACACACTATCTACTATTCAAGGTTGATCTGCCCGTGCCCACCACTAGACAAGTGGGAGAAGGCCTCTATCTAGAGGGAAAGGTATGCGCTAATAACAACAGTGTATTCATTAGTGAAGCAAAACTTAACCTTGGAAAAACACAACTCAACAAAGGCCTTTTCTCGGAAATAGCGAAGAATAAGTTTCAATTATGACTCAAAATGGCGCAGCGAATGCTAACATACATAGAGCAATGCACAAACATGAATTTTTCTAGTCTAACAGACCCTCCTTTTAGCATGAGCTAAACATTTTCTAGTAATAGCAAAGAACATGTAAATCAATAAAACAGAAAGTCATAGGTAAACTTCTTAGGAGCATTCCATGTTGTCAACACCAGGAAGAGAGACCGTAAGGAGGGAAGAAGTCTCGAAAATGCCCTCATCTATCTGCATGAGGTCATCGATCTCCTTTTGAACCATAATTTCAGCATTGGTGTCATGAATCGATATTTTCCTCTTAGGAGTGAGAAAAGTGGTGCAATAAGAACAACAGAAGGGAAGGCAGTGAACAAGGACACAGCAAGAGACCTAGATCACAATTAAATAAATCACCTTTTCAAGGATCCAACCCCAACTGCCGAAAAGAAACCAACTCCAGTTCCCACTTTCCATTCCTTTAACATTTTCTAGGATGTCTAAAATGTGTTGGGTAATATTCTTTTCCATATTTGTGATCCGACTAAACACTGGTCTCCTATTACCTCGCACACACCACCACTCTTAGCTAGGATGAAATCGACTGCATATCTAGTCTGCTTGGAATAGATTTGCATACTTTCCAATTGGGTGGTGATATCACGCAAAGCTGCTACTGTAGAGTTAGACAATATTTGCAGCTTACATCCAAAATATTCTCTAGCTTTCTCACCCCTGGCCATGGCAGTATCACCAAATGTAATTATGGAGGAAAGAATGTATCCAAAAGTAATACCATTACTATAAATTTTGACTTTGAGATCTGTCACTCCTTCACAGAATTCTTTGGTCAATGTCCTTTTAACTCATATTACTTAGGCTTCGCATGTTTGCAAGCTACACCCAAAGGCAGTACCATCCCAAATGCCACATCATCCGTACCATAATGGACATTTGAATAAGTCCCATTAGATAAAAAGAAAAACCCTGGGTGTGCATACACCGTTCTATCATAATCTACTGCAGAATACCTGGAATTCCTCCCAAAGGTACTGGGGTCATTTGTATTTACCAAAGAGTATGTGCCCTTACGCAATACTATCCCTGAACAATTGACATACAATATAGTGTCAGTAAAATTGATAATTGGACAACAAGCAGGGTAATAACCAGCTTCTCGGGGAACTGTCAATCCCTTATACTGGTAACCCACCAGAGTTATATTCTTTTTTTCCACATAGAAGTTGTCGCAATAAGTGTTGTTGTCACACCCCGGCTAACCCATGCCTCGTGGCTTTCTATGATATAGACAATGACCTGGATAGCCAAACCCAAATACTCCTTGTACTTCTACGAAGTCAAGGGGCCGAGTATAGGTATAATTGACAATTGACAATAGATATGCTGTGCATAGACTAGTGACAGATTCAGTGGGGTAACAAGCAGTCCCTTCTCCAAAGAACCTCTTGTGTGTATCTAAAAAATACACTGCTTGGGGCCGCCCTTTTCTTTCGGACTTGAGGAACAATCTTATCCTTACTATGTAAAGGAACACTTTGATCACTTTCCAAAACCCATGATACCCCACATAACATGATTAACAGCAAAATCACAAGGGCAATACATATTAACTTTTGTTTTCGGGTCCACACTGCACTGTGCTGGGCAACAAGAATCACTGGCTGCTCTTCCTCAGCAACCATTCTACCAAAGGGATGCATAACAAATGATGAAATGGGGGCAAAATACAAGGAAATATGCAAGTTCCCAGTGTCCGTCAGAGACTCACTGGTACAGGCTCATATTGTTCATCAATGCGTTTGTGCTCTTGAGCACCAGTGGTTGAGCTTGCTGTGTCCTAAGCTCGTATCCCACGTCAATCACGGTGGTATACCTTCATGGTATACTTTAATCTGCCCTATCTAATGTTCAAACAACTAACTAAAGTAAGCAGACATTCTTCACCAAGCTCAATAGATCTCCGTTGATACTATAACTCAGTATAACCTATCCTACTCAGTCCATCCCTAATCTATTTTTTCCTTGGATGCACTTTCCCTCAGCCGAGGGTGCAAATTGTACCTGGTACCTCCAGGCACAGAATGGTCAACAAATGAGGGCTCCTGGATAGCTCGTGTCTCCGGAGGAACAGTCGCATTCAGCACATTTTCATTCTCCTTATCCGTTTGCGTCCAAGTCAGTTGGGCATCGCTGAACGAGACAAACCGAGGCACTGTCTCACACTCAGAGTCCCCAATGCTGTCTTTTACCCACTGGTCATAAGGCAAAGGCAGAGGGACCCTGCGACAATGAGTCGCATGGATCCATATCTTATGGCCAGCGACTTTCACAGTGGCATGCGCTGCTAAAAGGACCTGCTCCGGCCCCCTCCACCTCGGCTCCAAACTTTTCTTCCTCTGAAAATTCTTAATCAATACGAAATCCCCAGGCTGAATATCATGGCAGGGTCCCTCTGGCGTGGAAGAGAGGGAATCCTGGACCTGTTGGTGAATAGCACGTAAACTGTCTGTTAACTGGCCAAGTTAATCCAACAACATAGGGTACTCAATATCAGAGAACTGACGAGGTCGCGGGACGCCCCAGACATTCGCCAGGCATCCAAACACGACCTCATATGGCGACAATCCTGTTCATGAATGAGCTGTAGTTCTTGTTGACAAAAGTGCTAACGGTAAAGCATCTGGCCACTATAACCCTGTTGTCTCCTGAATTTTTGCTAACTTCAATGTGAGAGTACCATTTTACTTCTCAACCAAACCCGCTGACTGTGGATGATTGGCAGCAAGAAATTTTTGCTTTATGTGTAAACCATCAAAAATCAATAGGATCACTTTAGCATTAAAATGACCTCCGTTATCACTCCAAATCAATCGGGGCAAGCCAAAACGAGGAAAGAACTCCTTCAGGTGTACCTTTGCAGTCGTAATGGCTGTATTGTCTTTAGTGGGATAAGCCTCAACCCATTTACTAAATGCACAGACAGCCACCAAAACATACTTCAAATGATTGCATCTCTCTAGTTTGATATAATCCATTTGAAGGACCTCAAAAGGGAAAGTGGGTGGTGTAAAATTACCAGGCTGTGTGGGGGTACCCTTCCCGGGATTATGCATCATGCATACCATACAGTACTTCACTAAATGTGCAGCTGTCTTGGGGATATTGTCATTCTGCCATACATGGTCCAACAACTTTCACATACCCTTAGCACAAATATGGGCTGGACCATGGGCCATTGTAACCACAGAGAGAACATATGCATCGGGCAACATCCATCACTGCTTCCCTGACTTATCAATACAACAACCCTCGTCTTTCAATTGTGCTGTACTTTCCTGCCACACTGCTAACCCTTCTACTGTGGCTTTGCTTTGTATCTCTTTTACATTCTCAAGGGTGTCCTCGAACATGACAACCTCAGGCACCCACCTAGCCGGACCTGCTACAAACATTCTTTTCATCTTTGTCCGAGCCGTTTCCTTAGCTGTCTGATCTGCAAAAGCATTTCCCCTACCTACATAATCGGTGACCTTCCGGTGGGCGCTACACTTCACAATTGCCAATTTCTTGGGGAGTGTCAAAGCAGACAAAAGCCTCGATATAAGATGCCCATGCTGGATTCTGGTGCCATGGAAAGTAAGGAGCCCTCTCTCAGCCCAGAGTTGCCCAAAATTAAGCGTGACCCCGAAGGCATACTGGCTGTCAGTATAGATATTGACAACCAGCCCCTCACTCAATTCGCAAGCTCGAATAAGGGCAGCAAGCTCAGCAGCTTGAGCCAACTGATAAGGGACTTTTGATGTCGCTACTACAGTATGCAGTGTGGTAATAGCATAAGCCGCAGTTGTAGTGCCATCTGGTAATTTGAAACAAGAGCCATCAACATATAGTTCCCCTTGTGGGTCAGATAAGGGAATGTCAGTCACTTCTACTCGTCCTTTCAGCTCTTCTTCCGTCCGGAAGATACAGTCATGTTTGTCGACTTCATCACTCTTGGAAGGGAGGGGTAGTTACGTGGCTGAATTCAGAGTGGCACATCTTTTGATCGTAATATGTTTAGCAAACAATGTCAATTCATAGCCAGTAAGACGTGCACTGGTGAGGTGCTCGTCTTTGTCTTATTCAAAAGCATGTCCACAGCATGGGGTACCATAACTGTGAGGTCAGTATCAAGTACAAGTCCAGCCGATTGTCTGATATAAGTGGCCACAGCCGTGACCGCTCTTAGACAACTTGCGAGGGCTCTCGCGACTGGATCAAGGACAGCAGAGAAATAAGCACATGGCCGTTGCTTATCTCCAAATTTTTGTGTTAGGACAGAAAGTGCAAAACCAGCCATCTCATGAACATACAACACAAACGGTTTGCCGTAATTACGGGTGCCAAGTACTGGAGCCGAACAAAGCACAGTTTTCAATTGCTCAAAAACTGCTGACATTCAGGCGTCCAAGGCAAAGGCTCATGGACTTCTTTCGTTGTTAAGGCAAGCAAGGGTTGGATTAGTAGGGAGTAGTTAGGTATCCACTGCCGACAATAGGAAGTGATACCTATAAAAGCGCGCACATCTTCCTGAGTCTGTGGAATAGGCATTTTAACAATGGTACTGATGTGCTCAGGGGTTAACCTCCTACACTCCTTTGACAGTAGGTGACCTAAGTAGGTGACCTCCTGTCGACAATACTGAAGTTTAGAAAGAGAAACTTTATGTCCATGCTGAGCTAAATGTAGCAATAACTTAACTGTACTGTCTTTACAACCTTGTTCGTTATCAGAAGCAATAAGGAGATCGTCAACATACTGCACCAATACATTACCTACGGGAAGCGAAAGGGAATCCAATTGACCTTTTAATGCTTGGCTATAAATACTCGGACTCTCTATATAGCCCTGAGGAGCTCGACAGAACCTAAAGCTTCTACCAGCTAATATAAAACCAAACAGATATCTACTATCTGGATGAATAGGAATACTAAAGAATGCATTTTTCAAATCAATAACAGAAAAGAAGTTAGCAGTAGAAGGAATCATAGTCAGAAGAGTGGTGATATCAGGAACCATCGGAAACTGAGGAGCCACAATCTTGTTAACTTGGCGCAGGTCAATCACAAAACGATAAACATCCTCATGATCATCAGGGGAACCTGAGGGAGTCCCTTTAAGAATCAGAAGAATAGGACTATTACAAATATTGGCAGACGTCTCTTCAACTACACCTTTTTGTATCAATTCCTGAATAATCTGTAGAAGGGCTCGTTCCCCCGCCTGAGGTATCTTATGCTGAGGAATACGAGGCAAAACAGCATTGTCTTTCAACTGTATTGAAACTGGCGGTATGTGCAACAGTCCTACATCTGTATCACCCATCTCCCACAATGTGGATGGTACATTAGCAAATTCAACGGGAAGAGGGTGAGACAAACACTGTGTAGTACACACAGTGGGGCTCATCGTCACATAAACACCGTCCGGGGAACAATAAATAGTGGCATGCAATTTCTTCAACAAATCCAAACCCATCAAATTCTCACCACAATTAGATGTCAGCAAAAATGGAGAATGCACAATGAAAGGACCAATAGTCAATGCAAGGGGTCTTGAAATGGGGCTCACAACCGGTACACCTGAAAAAACTACCAAAACATTATTATGGCATGGCCAGACAGAGCCGCCCCAGGGACCATATTTCGAGAAACAGAACTTTTTGTCGCACCTGTGTCCACCAAAAAATTCCTTAGTCGAACGTTGCAGTTCCTCTGTTACATAAGGACCACTCTGGTCTACAGGTATTAGAACTGGTCCCCCACTCTGTCCCTGGATGTCCTAGCTTTAAGACATTCCTGTTGCTTCATCCATATCATAGTCATCATGGTAGTAATGCCCATCACGGGGGTCATCAAAGTAATTATTATCAGAACAACCCTGTGAGGCTGCAGCATTCTGAGCCCTATCAGCCCTACCAGCTCCACGACCCCGTCCACAAGAACCTCGTCCTCTAGGGACCGCCACCTTCAGCAAAAGGACGGGACACTCGCTACGCCAGTGACCCTCCTCCTTACAATATGCACACTGATTTGGCCCCAAAGGCGTTGTATTCAGCTGCCTACTAGTGCGTGGAAGCTGTCGGGCAGGACCACCACGTCCTCTACCATTCCCTCTAAATGCCTGTTGCAACAATACTTTTGTGTACAAATCCTTATGCTTTTTATCTGTCTTGTTCTTCTCCTCTTGGTCACGGTGTTCGTAATACTGAGCCATATTCAGAATAACAGAGGGGGAAGAAGTGGACCAAGTACTCTCAGACGCCTGCAAACGAGTCGCAATTTCAGGAAGAAGATTAGAAATAAATCTGTCAACAAACAACCAAACTCCTCCCTCAACAGACATATCCTGCCCACTATAGTCTAAAAATGTATCTTCAAACCATGTGAAGAAATCAGACACACTCTCATCCTTTTTCTGTCAACAAGCTGTCAATTTGTCCCAACTTACTTTCTTCGGCGGAATAAGAGAATGCATATACGTGATAATGCGACCTGGCAAGGCAAGTATCTTGGCTTGGGGCTTATCACCTGGCTTTCTTTCCTGATCCCATTCTTTAATTTGATCCCATGTACCACCCAACTCCACAACATGATCTTGAGTATGAACCTGTCTCCAAATATCAACCGGAACAAGAAGACCAAAGAACAGTTCAATGTCAGCAAGAGTCATTACCGTTGAAGAGGCAGCTTCAGTCAGTTCTTTATAATAAGCAGTAGGATTTTTCCTAGGATCGGGCAAATGAGTCTTAAGAGATAAAACCTCACTTCTTTTCCACGGAGTATAAACTCATTGCTCCTGGAAACGGGCCGCTACACCCTCACGAGTAACATTACCTCGCTGATCCGTTAACTCTGGTATCTCTGGATGATATATGGGATGAACCTCTCATCGGAAACTGAGATACCGGAGTGGGACTCTTCTCATGCAACCTGCCTCTATAGGCAACCAACGTGGTAATGTTCCCAAAAACTTGCCTAGGTCCAAACTACTGGCATACACGGGTTCTTTAATATCAAATAAAATGTGTGGCACGTCGTTCCCAAAATGTTGCTGCCAAAGGCCAATCAACATAGAGGACATATGTTTAAGAGCATGCTGCTGTATAAAAGGCTCATAATCTATAATCACACCCCAAATATCCTCCACACTGTAAATGGGATTATGACCCCACTGCGCAGCCTGATTAGCTACTACCTTCTTCTCCTCATCCCCCACCACAGACCGTACAAAAGGGCCCATACGCTCCCAAAATTTTGTCAAATCTCCATCCTCAAATCCACGTGTTGGCCTCTCAGCACCCAATAATGCTGGGAAATGAACCATCAAAGATGGAGAAGCAACAGAAGCAGCGGGTAGGATAGTCACAGGCGGGCGCGCCGGGGGAGAGAGAGCTGGAGATAGGGATGCCGAAACAATAGCTGTGCTTGGTGTGCTAACAGTCACAGGTGCCACAGACGGTAAAGTCAAAGAAGGAGGAGGAGGTGCCGAAGCCTCAGCTGTCGAGACGACAGCATTAGATACAGGGACAGTGGGAACAGCTGTAACAGGTGGCTGTGATGGCACAGGGACAGTGGGATATATCCTTTGCGGGGCATATGGGGGCGGGGTCGGGTGTCTATCAATTCTTCCACAAAAGTATCACTTTCCTCCTGGGCCATATATGATTTATCAACATGCAATCGAAATCTCCTATCTTCACATTCAACTCCCTTCTCCTGTTTTTCTCTATCATATGCTACAGCTTTCTGAGTCAGTGTCTGCATCTTCCCTTTCCCTTCCTCCTTCTCCGCCTTCAATCGTATCTGCCTAGCTGCTTTCTGCCACGTTCTGAGAGAATCAAACATAGACTGTCTACTTCGTCTCTTAAATAACTGTTCCTGTAAGAACTCAATCTTTTGTTCATCAAATGTGCCTGTCAATGGCCACTGCAACTCGGCATTGTCCCTCCTATATTTGTGCCGTAATGTACTAAGCACAATAGGGCCAAGACCATGCTTCACATACATATCAAAATTAGGAGTGCCTTCTGGAGGCGCCGGCTGAGCTTCTTCCAATCCAGCAGCTGCAGAACAACAGCACAAAGAAAACAGTTTACTGATACCAGGCATTCTCAAAAGAAAACAAGTTCACTATTTATGCCTGGCAAAGCAATTGCAAATGCTTTTATCCCAAAGACGGTCCTCAGACCGTACCAAATTCAAACCAAAATGGTACCATATCCACAAAGAACCAAAACAAACTCACCTGATATATGCAGGTTAAATGAACTAATTCTCCACTGCAGACTCTTCAGACCAAACGGTCAGATCCAAGGGTTTCGCCGTTTAGGACTCCAGTCGGGATGACCGCTGGGCGAGGCACCGTCCGGCAGGATGGAAGGGGCAGCTGCGAGCAATCAATGCTCCTCACACAGGGTTCCCCGAACCGTCAGTCTGACCCGACGATGGCCTCGACCTCCCCCCCATCCGCGGAAGGGGATGGGTCACTCACCCGAAGGATTCCGAGTTCAGGCGCCAACTGAAGGAAGTAGCCCAATTCGGGTCACTAATGACCACCTCTCAGCCTTCCTTAGAATACAAACCAATATCTGTTTATTAAATGTACACTCAGAGCGGAGCCCAGTCTTCCCAATCACTAGGAGTGCTGCAGAGGGACTGACTTCAGCAAGCATAAAGATACATTATGTACATTTCAAAACCAATAAAGGCACGCTCATTGTGGAATTTTCCAAGCAGATGCAGCAAAACAGTGAAGTACAGAAAATAAGTTTCGATTCTGAGGCCGGGCACACACTATTTACTATTCAAGGTCGCTCTGCGCGTGCCCGCCACTAGACAAGTGGGAGAAGGCCTCTATCTAGAGGGAAAGGTATGTGCTAATAAGAACAGTGTATTCATTAGTGAAGCAAAACTTAACCTTGGAGAAACACAACTCAACAGAGGCCTTTTCTCAGAAATAGTGAAGAATAAGTTTCGATTATGACTCAAAATGGCGCCGACATAGAAAATGTCGCCACAAATGCTAACATACATAGAGCAATGCGCAAACATTCATGTTTCTAGTCTAACAGAACAGCCCATCCCAAACTGACAAGCCAGGTCCTCCCTGAACAGGAACACAAGCAACCCAGAACCTGTTTTGCCCTAGTTATGAGCTCATCAGCCAGGTACAGTTTGGATCCAGTGACAAAGTGAGCACGGGACCCACATCTGGGCATACCCATGCCACTTAGGACAATACATGAAACACACAAAAGGTGATGGGAGGCTGCTTACATAAGTCTAACCCAAAGCAATTGCTCAGAATAGCAATCCAACCCATTGTTCTTTTGCTCTCCATGCCACCTCGGTTTGGACTCAGCCATATACAAATCTTTGACCCTGCCCCTCATGGAAACATTTCAGCCCAAACTGCCAAGCCATGTACTCCCTGAACCGGAACACAAGCAGCCCAGGACTGGGTTAATTATGGACTCATCAGCCGGATAGAGGTTGGGTACAGTGACACAGTGAGCACAGGACCCATGTCTAGGCATACACATACCACTTAGGGCGGTGCATGAAGCACACAAAAAGTGATGGGAGGCTGCTTGCAATAAGTCTAACCACTTGCAATTGTTCGAGGTAGTACTCCAACCCATCACACATTTGTTCAATATGCCACCTCTGTTTGGATCCAACCATATGCAAATCAGGCTTGACCCTGCTCCTCATGGTAACAGTCCAGCCAAACTTCCAAGCCAGGTCGTCCCTGAACTGGAACACAAGCAACCCAAGATTCAATTTTTCCCTAGTTATGGGCTCATCAGCCGGGTACAACTTGAATTCAGTGACACAGTGAATATGGGACCCACGTCTGGGCATACCTATGCCACTTTGGACAGTACATGAGACACACAAAGGGTGATGGGAGGCTGCTTGCAATAAGTCTAACCACTGGCAATTGCTCTGGGTAGCACCGTTTGCTTACCATGCCACTTCAGTTTGACCAAAACCATAAGCAAATGAGTCTTGACCCTGCTCCTCATGGGAACAGTCCAGCCCGAACTGCCAAGCCAGGTCCTCCCTGAACCAGAACTCAAGCAACCCAGAACTGTATTAGCCTTAGTTATCAGCTCATCAGTCAGGTACAGCTTGGTTCCAGTAACATAGTGAGCACGGGATCCACATCGGGGCATACCCATGGCACTTAGGGCGGTGCATGAAACACACAAAAGGTAATGGGAGGCTGCTTGCAATAATTCTAACCACTGGCAGTCACTCTGGGTAGCTCTTCAACCCATCATTCTTTTAATCATCATGCCACCTCAGTTTGGACCCAGCTATATGCAAATCTGTCTTGACCCGTGCTCCTTGTGGGATCAGTCCAGCTCAAACTGCCAACTCAGGTCCTCCCTGAACCTAAACTCAAGCAATCTAGGACTGGTATTGCCCTAGTTATGGGTAAGCCTGGGCGGAGCTCATGGAGATCCGCGTAGGCGAGTGAGTTATAAAAAATGTGGTTTGCGGTAATTTTCAGTGCCGGGTGTTTGTCCGCGCTGTGAAATTATCGCAAACGGCAACATGCTTAGTGCAAGCGGGCGCTGCTTCCTTTTTGCCACTCGAGTAGATCTGCTACTCAAGCAGCAGCTTTCTCAACGTGAACGAACGGTATCTCAACGTGAGCGGTCGCGAGCATACGCGGCCACTCGCTTTAAGAAATCTGACCGCCGCGTTGAGAAATCTCGCCTGGAGTTTGATTTCCCTTGCTCGTACTCACCGACTTGAAGTTGACGAGCGCGAATGAGGAAAAATCTCGCTGGGAGGTGGATTTTCCTTGCTTGCCAACTTGATGTTGAGGAGCACGCGCAAGGAAAAAAAACTCTGCTACGCGGAGCGGAGTGGAGTTTTTCAGAACTCCGCGAGCTACGCATAACACGGAGTGCGGATAACTCGCAAACTACGCAAGTGGAGCAGAGTTCACCGCCCAGACTTAGTTATGGACTCATTAGCCAGGTACATTTTGGTGAGCATGGAACCCATGTCTGGGCATACCCATGCCACTTAGGACGATACATGAAACACTCAAAAGATGATTGGAGGCAGCGAAAAAGTCTCACGACTAGCCATCGCTCGGGATGGCACACCAACCCATAGTTCTTTCCTGCACCATGCCACCTCAGTTTGGACCCAGACAAATGCAAATCAGTCTTGGCCCTTCTCCTCATGGGAACAAACAAGCCCGAACTGCCTAGCCAGGTTCTCCCTGAACCAAAACTCAAGCAACCCAGGACCAGTTTTGCCCTAGTTATGGACTCATCAGCCGGGCATAGCTTGGTAACCTTGACACAGTGGCCACGGGATCCACGTCTGGGCATACCTATGCCACTTAGGGCTGTTCATTAAACACACAAAAGGTGACTGGAGACTGCTTGCAATAAGTCTAACCTCTGGCAATTGCTCGGGGTAGCACTCCAACCTATCTTTCATTGCTCACCATGCAACCTCAGTTTGGACCCAGCCATAGGCAAATCAGTCTTGACCCTGCTCTTCATGGGAACAGTCCAATCCGAACTGCCAACCTAGACCCTACCTAAACCAGAACACAAGCAACTCGGCTACATTCATATTGTTGTTTATCTGCTAATGTTTGAGAATTGCAGCAGACTGAATACATTTCGTAAGTATGGTTCCCCACAGACACAGAAGGTGTAAAACCATTTCATACATCAGGCCTGGTGTTCTTCAAGTTTTTATTTGAACAGCATTCAACTTTGTTGACACGTGTTTCACATAGGAAATAGATTTACCTGACTGCTTTCTCAAGGTTTTGAATACATCATGTGTCCCTGAGCCTGTATTTTGTTTAGCTACAATCTTATGGGGTCGGTTGCACAGAAGGGCATAAGTAGTTGTATTCCTTCAGGGCCGGACTTGCAACCGAAACCGGCCCTGGCAAACTGCTCGGCCGGCCTCCCCTGGGGTGAGGGGGGGGTGCAGCCGAGCAGTTAATCCTTCAGCGTCGTCACGCCCTGTTGCCGATCTGCGCACTGTCCGAAAAAACATCTGTGTTGCTGTTCACTGTCTGGTGTGAAAAGCATATAAAAATGTAATGAACACCAAATGCAACAGATGTTTGGACAAACTGTCCCCGTTGTTTCTCTGAGTCAGATTGGAAACCATAGAAGGTACTTTAGTCTGTCTGAAGCAAGGCATGCGGGGAGAACTTTCCAAATTAATTATGCACTTTAAAAAACCTGGCAGGGAACAAACAAATGATCTGAAACCGAACAGTGGATTCATTAATTTGCTTTCATCCTTTCCTCGTGGAAACTGCAAGATTTTAATTGTGACCTTGTTGCCCCGCAGTGTAATTAGCAGCAGCTGTAAAGATAAAATCGTGTTGGTTTTTGTACTTACAAAAATAATGGCACTTGGGTTCCTTTATAGTACTACTAAAAAAACATAAAAGTATTTTGCATAAGAAAAACTCTTGATAAGCACCTACCACTGAACCTTAATCTTCGAGGGTAAGCCTTTTTAATTCCCCGAGAAACAAACAGTATTTCTGAATCATGTATTAATAAAAATGGACTAAAGAAATGTAATTGTTTGATGAGTAAATATTTCAGCTAGAAACAACGCAATCTTTTTTTATGAAAATTGAGACACAGGTAAAGCATTTTCAGTAAAGTCAGCTCCTTGCTAACTGTGGTGTCTTGTAAGTATGAATAGATGGACCCTTCTGGTCCTTGATGAACTCTGTAGGAGATTGAAGTAATTTGGCGTGTCTGGGTGTGGTTAATAAAGTTAATGATGCAGTGCATACAGTTAACAGTTGCACTCTGAAGAATAAAGACATGCACTACAGAGCTTCGTGTGTGTTGTGGTCATTTGCATGCTACCGGGCTAGGGAAGATGCTACAACTGGTGATGATGATCAGATCTGTTGCTGAAGAAATGAGAGTGCTCTCCCTGAGAGTTTGCCAAAGTCCATCAAACTGCTCGTGCATGCCACGTGTGCCTAAGTCAAAGTAAAGCAGATGACGGTTGGCGTATGTGTGTCAAAGCACCACTCCAGCCAGTGCAAAGCTTTCAAAGAAGGGGAAGACCCTAAGGTAAGGCCGAAAGAAGAGGTACTGCGCCACCACATAATATCGAGCTGTCAAGCATACAGAACGAGAAACACAGAAGGTAGCGATAGCCAGGTGCAAAAGTGCGCCAAAAGCAGAAGCATCCAGCTGCCAAGAAACACTAAAGGCAGTGAAATCCAGGTACCATGCAGGAGACTGGAAATGGTGATGACCACTTTCGAGAGACAATATTTACTCACCGCCAAAGATGAAAAAGAGGCCATATGACATCAGATAGGCTGCAACGACACTGATGCAAGCATGCAGGTGGGACTTAGAGATGATATGAATGGGGCCGGTCCAAGCGGGCAGCAGACGATGCTGGAGAGGGCCCTACTTTCACTGTCAGTGAGCTCCAAAACTGGCTGTGATGCAGCACTTTTCCAGAAACTGATGTTCCCCTTGATACCGTCATACAGCACATTATTGGCACCAGGTTGACTGCTTGCTTAAAAAAATTAGATGATTTCATCGATGTGCTAGAAGAAGTAGATGAGAAAAAGATCATCAAATACATAAAGATCCTTGTAGTTGATGGAGTGAAGGAAGCAATAAAGAAAATACCCCAAGCTGATGAAATATCTTATTGTCAGATTAAGGCGGCATTAGAAATCAAGTTCAATACAATGACAAACGTCGACTATGAAAGGTGCATCTTCAACGAAGCAAGCCAGCAAGCTGGAGAAACAATGGATGAGTTTGCCAAAAGACTTAAGACCCTCATCAAGCTCTGTAAGTTCAATTAAATCACTGATGAAGGAGCCATCCGCCTCTGAGCCATTGATGGTGGCCTTTCCGACTCATTTGGATGACATATGCTGCGCAAGACACTCAGGGGCCGATTCCGATCTCGGCCGGTAGGGCACCGAATCGGATTCGGCTGAACCGGATCCGATTCGGAGCCCTTATTCCCGACCGAATCGTACGTGCGTCCGGGCGAACGAGTACGATGCGAGCGCGTGCAAATTCGCCGACCGACTCGTACGTCCGTCCCAACCGCACCGACCGACTCGCACGGATGCGCTGCGCACCTCGCAATGGAGACGTTCCCCGGCCGGGCAAGTACGATGCGCGCCGTGAGCAGTCCGACCGACTCGCGCCGTCCGGCTCCAAGAAGCAGTCGGAGCTGTACTTTGGGGGTCCGTGTCGGACCCCCCTGTACGCGTAGCCGCGCGAGTCGCACACAGGGGGGACCCATGGGTCCCCCCTACCTGTGCGTGTAAGGCACGAGTCGCTTCGCCGCGTACAAGCTGTAGGGGGCGCCCTTGTCCGCCTCGCACCCATTGAGTCAATGGGAGCCCGCGTACGCGTTGTACGCACGGGCTCCCATTGGACTTCAATGGGAGTCCGACCCGACTCGAGTCCGATGGCATACGTGCGCATCGTACTCGTTCGGTCGGGCTGCTAAGGTCCGATTCGGTCGGAAATCTCTCCGGGTCCGGCTCGGTCGGAGAGATTTCCGACCCGAATCGGAATCGGCCCCTCAGTCTGGAGAGAGTGCTAATGGCTGTGAGAGCAGATGAATGTGCAGATTGACAAGCTGCTGATATGGAAGCTAGAGTGGCCCAGAGTGAATCAGCATTGAACATGAAAAGTAATCAGAGACACAAGGTTGAGGGCCATAAAGTAATGTGTCCGAAGAAAAAGAAATTGTTTTTTCGATGCGGATTCTCCTTTCTGCACAAAGGTAAATGTCCCGCCATTGGCCAATCATGCAAAGGCTGAAGGAAAGAAAATCATTTCGTAACCATTTGCAAAGCAAAAGAGAAACCAACTGCATCTCGTTAGAAGAAAAATGGATGCCAGAAAGTTCCAGAAATCCACTAGCCACGCCCACAACACCAAGCAGCAACACCAATTGAGACAAGTGGAAACTAAACAAGGATGATCTTCATCAAAATCATCTTCCAAAGGTTCTTCAACGTCATTGTTGAGGGACAGTGAAGAAGATGGCTGTACGATGATGATGTTGACAGGTGAAAGACGTGCGCATGTGGGTTTGACTTGATCCGTGATCCCTGGCGGTGACACAGCAGTCGGAGGTTCCAATATGCTTGGTGGTGCTGCTGCGGCACGCAAAGTATATTTGGAGTTTTCCTCACTGTCACAAAACTGTGGCCTCTGGGCCATAGGATGCATGCAGGGGGGTGCAAAGTGTGCCCCCCTGTCTGCATGCCCCCACTTTCCTGCATGGCATGGACTACACAGTCTATGCCATGCAGAAATGGGCTTTGGTGCTCCTATTGGGGTTCCTTTTTAATAGGCACTGCAGTGGGAATGCCAAAGGACATCCGCCATTCCACAAGGTAACTCCTAATCTGGCGGGTGGTTGGCGGTGAGGTTTGGTGGTATGGGAGCAGGGTGGTGGTGATGAGGCCCACTCCCACACCGCAAAACTCATAATCAGGCCCTATGTTTTGGGGCGTCGTCAGCTGTAGAACTCTTTCAGGATGTTATTTGCCACATAATGCAGCCTGTCATACGTACTTTCAATTATAGTGATCATATATTGACATTTGAGGCCACTCAAAAGGAACATGACAAAGTCCTTACACAAGTATGCTATGAAGCTGGTCTCACTTTGAATGCAGAAAAGTGTGAGTTTCACAAATCAAAACTCAAATTCTTTAGGCATATTTTCTCTGAAAAGGCGATGAAACCATATCCGGCTAAAGTACAAACTTATCGTCCACTACTTCACCACAAGATGTGACAGTGCTGTGATCCATGCATGCCATGGCCAGTTACTGTTCCAGGTACATTTGTGATTTTCCCACAGTCAGTGACCCTTTGAGAGACTTGACAAAAAAGAACGCTGTGTTCAAGTGTTCACCTGAATGTGATTGAAGCTTTAAGAATATCAAACATGCAATTGAGAACACTACTGAAATGGCTATTTTGATCCAAAACCAAATACTGAGATTTTAGTAGATGCCAGCCCAGTGGGGTTTAGTGTGATCCTTGCCAACCACAGTAAACATGACAATGCTCAAAGCCACATTGTGGCTTATCCAAGCAGAAGTCTGTCACAGACCGAAAATGCTTATTCCCAGCCTGCGAAAGAAAGTCTAGCTGCAGTGTGGGCTTATGACCACTTCCATGTGTTTTTATTCTGGAAGCACTTCAACGTTGTCAATGACAACCAGGCATTGCTCACCATTTCTGGGAATCTGAAAGCGAAGATGCCCCCTCGGATCGAAAGCTGGGGGCTGCAGTTGCAAGAGCATGATTACACTATTGTACATAAGCCAGGGAAAGATTAAAATACCGCTGACTGCTTTTCATGAGTGCCAGTTTAGTGTCACAGTACAACGTCTAAAGCTGCTGAGACCTATGTTACCTTCATAGTCAAGTCAAGGATACCTGCATCTCTTTTAGTGAAACAAATTCTTGCTGCTACAAATACAGATCGAGATCTGCTTGTTCTCAAAGACATTATTGCCCAGCAATCCTGGAAGAAACAAACTTGACCTCTTAAGGATGTGACAAGAATTCATTGAACTAGCCCATGAGGGTCATTGTGGCATTGTCGCTACCAAGAGAGCTCTTTCAGATTGAGTGTGGTTTCCTCACTTTGATGAAAGAGTTAAAATAGAAGTAAAGGCTTGTCATTTGTGCAACTGCTTATCTCCCAAAACAACACATCATCTATTAGTTATGTCTGACCACCCAAAGCAGATGTGGGAGAGGATTGCATTTGATTTCTTTGGACCCCTTTAAAATGGACATCATCTCATGGTAGTTGTTGAAGAGTACTTACAATAGCCCCTTGTTGAAGACCACACATAACAAAGTAATTTGGGATGTTAAATGGCATTTTTGCAACTTAGGCTGTCCCCTCCATTTCCAGTTCCGACAATAGCCCATCATTCAACAGCGAAGAGTTTAAAGATTTTCTCACTAACTTGAATGTTAAATATCAGAAAAGAAACATTCTCTAGCTGCAGGCCAATGGTGTTGCAAAACGCTTAATGGGCAGTCTAAAGAAAGTAGATCAATGCGCTGAGCTAGAAGGAAGTGATCTCAAAAAGGCTCTATTTTCAGCCCTTTGTGCTTACAGATCAACTACTCATTCTAATACAGCTGAAAGCCCTGCGCATTGATGTTTTGGAGAGCCATGGGACCCAAATTGCCACAATTGACCACTTATAGGTCGACAGATGCGGATGAGATCCGTACGATGGATTCCTTGCACAAATCCAGAATGAAAACCTATGCTGTTAAACGCTGATGTGCTCAGAGCAAGGTTTTCAAGGAAGGAGATTGGGTCCTGGTCAACCAAAAATGGAAATTCAAGTCTGATGCTCTGTTTAATACTGAACCCCTGAGGATTGTGACAAGCAAATGACATATGGTGGCCGCTCAATGTCCCGGAAAGTTCATAACGAGAGACTCATCACACTTCAAGAACCTCCCTTGACGTTCCTCAGCTCCAGATGACAGAAGTGGGACCTGCCCACTTGCAAGTCCGGAGAGCCCAACTCCTACTACCTCTGCAACCCAAGTGCCGAGGTAGACTCTGCTCCTCCACCTCATTAACCTCTCACGACTAGGTCTGGAAGACAGGGTTAAGGATTCCTATGACTCATTGAGGAACTATATTGTATATATGTAATATTTGTACTTTTTATTTAACAAAGGGGGAGATGTAGTGTCTTGTAAATATGAATAGCAGGTTTCTGGTCCCTGATGGACCCTATAGGACAATGACTTAATCGTTTGGGTGTGCCTGGAATGTTCATTTGCATTCTACCGGCAGGGGAGGATGCTAAACTAACTATTACAAGCCCACCTTGAAGCCCCCAATATGTAATGGAAGCATCACCACTTTGAAGTGGATTATGAGTCGGACAGGGTGGTACATCCGACGGAGATACTGCTTTGCGTGATGATCATGACTAGCCAGGTGTTCTTGTACCTGAGTTATCCAGATGTGGGAACACTGTGCCCGATTTTATCAGTCTCCTCAATCACTCCTAAGACATAGCAGCGTATGCAATGATCCCTTGTCAGCCTCCACCTATCCATCAATCACTGGTTACTGATTTAAAATCTGTTGCCCGTCTCACTGTTAAAATTCTTTTTACAAAGTTCTGTCAGAAAATTGATATTTACCCTCCTACAATTTGGAAAGGTGCTTACTGGATCACTTATTTTAAAAGTTACAGAGACTCCAGTATTCTGTGTGAATAAAAAGTGTTGAGGTTGCTAGTATAATCTCAATATTGCAAGCATAGAAGTCCAGAGGTAGATCTGCCACTTGGCAGCCACGTCATTACTCAGCTTCACCTCACAAGTAGGTAGCCATTGCTTAAGTGTGGGTTGGGACAGGATGACAGGACAGCAACTCCCATCAGGCCCTGTAGCCTAAACTCCTAACATCATGTACTACTCTCCTTTCCCCATAGCCACTTGGCATCCATGTCACTACTCCGGTTCACCTCACAGGTAGGTAGCCATTGCCAAGTGTGGGCTGGTACAGGATGACAGGACTGCAGCTCCCATCTTGACCTGTTGCCTCAGCACCTAACAACAAGTACTACTCTCCTTTCCCAATAGCCACTTGGCAGTCATGCCACTAATCAGGTTCACCTCACAGGTAGGTAGCCATTGTTCAAGTGTGGGCTGGGACAAGATGACAGGACTGCAACTCCCATCAGGCCCTGTTGCCTCAGCACCTAACAGCATGTACTACTCTCCTTTCCTCATATCCACTTTGCAGCCATGTCACTACTCAGGTTCACCTCACAGGTAGGTAGCCATTGCTCAAATGGGAGCTGGGACAGGATGACAGGACTGCAACTACATCAGGCCCTGTTGCCGCAGCACCTAACAATATGTACTACTCTCCTTTCCTCATGGCCACTTGGCAGCCATGTCACTACTCAGGTTCAACTTACAGGTAGGTAGCCATTGCTCTAGTGTGGGCTTGGACAAGATAACAAGACTGCAACTCCCATCAGGCCCTGTTGCCTCAGTACCTAACAGGTTCACCTCACAAGTAGGTAGCCATTGCTCAAGTGTGGGCTTGGACAGGATGACAGGACTGCAACTACATCAGGCCCTGTTGTCTCAGCACCTAACAACATGTACTACTCTCCTTTCCCCATAGCCACTTGGCAGCCATGTCATTACTCAGGTTCACCTCACAGATAGGTCACCATTGCTCAAGTGTGGGCTGGACGCAGGATGACAGGACTGCAACTCCCATCAGACCCAGATGTACCAGTGCCATTTTCCCATAGCCACTTAGCAGCCATGTCAACATTGATCCCCATGTCTGATGGAGTGCATACATTGCCCACAAAGCTCAGCTCAGGAACATGCCCAACTACTCCGCCAGAAATCCACCAGGTCTCCATAAATGAAAAGAAACGCAACACAACAGACACCCAATGAAGTGTGTAACAGAAATACCAGTAATGTGTGAAGGCAGCATAACCCACACTACATTGCTGGTGAGCCATTGGCATTAAACATGCACACATGATAACCAGTGCAAAATTATCAAAACATTTGTCAATAGGCCAGTATTGGACACACCTAGGAGTCTGATGTTACCAATACCCATGTAACATCTACACTGGTCTTGCATCAAGGCATTGGGAGATGTCATGTCTATCCCTATTGTCAACAGGAAGTGGAGCAGTTCAGCTAATGCTCATGCCAATAATTCTTCATCTAATGGATGTCATACAAAATCTTGCTACAGTGTCAAACACAACAGCTATAATCCTGAATATCTACCTCCACCTCTTTTGTCCCTTCCATGCCTCTATTCACTGTGTTCCAAAGGATGTGGAATATACATACTAAACCTAGTACAATGACACTCTACTCTGTCTCAGCAGATGGATCCCACCCTACATCTGGTGACACACAAGATACCGACCAGAGTCCAGCTCCACCCCAGGATCAAGCCAATAGTGAGGCAGAATCTCCTGCACACACGGATGTGGGGGACCTACCTGGCCCTTCTGGACAGCCTGGGCAGATAGAACCAGGGAATCTCACTGTGCCCACGACCACACTTCCCATCCCAGCTGAAACACCTCAGCTGACCACTGCTCCAACAACATGTGGACCTAGCTCCACCAGCAACACCACGTGCACCCCATTGCCAGCTCCAGGGGTGAGAACTGCAACCACTCTCACTGAGGATGGAAGGGCCAGTGGGAGGGTGCAGCCTGGGCCAAGCCACAGGTCTGTGGGGACAGGGGTAGTAGGAGGGTGTCTTCGGGCCAGCTTAGTGAGGCCACTGGTCCCACTGAAGCCCAAGCCAATATTTCTAGAGTAATAGGTGCATATGATGACAACCAAGGACAGATAGGCCAGGTACTAGAGGAGCTCCGGGAAATGAAGCATCTACATCGGTCCATAGACCACCGTTTTGGAGTCACACAACGATAATATGGGCTAGCTCATTGGGGTGCTTAGGGACATCCACACCACCCTCTGCAGGGCTTTTCCCTCACCATCTTCCCATTCCTGTGGCCAACCTACATTTGGGCCATCTACATCAGTAGCTGCCACAGGAATGGAGGCCCGGGCAGAGGGGACTCCTGAGATACATCAGAGCATGCAGCAGCGGATCCCCCCTACAAATGCAAGAGGAGACGTCCAAAGAAAAATGCCGGAGATTCGGATGGCACTCACCCACCCAACCCAGGAATAAGAGCTGCCCCTGATGTCATCCTTTGTGTAACTCACATTGACTTTGTTGACCATCCCTGGACACATTTCATTTCTGATGGCATGACTTTTTGGACTTTGGATTCCAGACATTGTGGCTACAACTCTAACGCTTGCATCCACAACCACTGACAACTACAGCCCTGTGTTTTCACCATTGCACTGTAAATGTACTGTAAATTAAGTCACAAAATGCACTGCAATAAATACATTTTCCACACATCCAGTAGCTCATGTTGTATCATTCACAGCTAGGAATAAATGTAGTCAACACCTTGTGTACCCCCAAATGTAGAGTGATAATATTTATTTTTGCTTGATTAATTAAAATCTTTGCAAATACATAACAGAAAAATTCCCATTATACACAAATTATTAAGCTTAAAACAACATTAAAATGATCATCAATAAAATATTCCCAGTTTGTGCGATTGGCTGTTCTGTAAGACATTACACATAAAAACTTATACTTCAAATAGTGCTGAGCTGGCAATAACTACCATTGGATTACATGCCGCCTGACACAGCATAACCAAGTCCATTGTTCAAACTATTGGGCATTATTAATTTAAAAACTAGTGCAACTATAGGAAGGTGTTAAGTTCATTTAAAAAAGCGTTTTCTTGACCTTTCGGCAATTAATAAAAAGTGCTGGTGCAATTATAAAATGTTATTATTCATTTTTGATTTTTGCGAGTCCCTTCTGATGCCCTTGTACTCTTGTTTTTAACATACTTCAGATGACGACAAATTTTTGAGTCTCTTGGATACCGTCTCAAAAAATGTTGTTAGCCGACAGTTCAGCTGAATGTCAACAGGGTTGAAGCAAAGCTTCACTGCCTGCCTGCAGGACCGGGTGCCATAATACCTGAAAAAGGGACGTAACAAGGTGCATCTTATATCCTTTAAGTTGGGACAGATACAGATTACATGAATAATGTCCTCCTTCCCGCTTCCACATAAACGGCAAGTCGGTGTACCTCCTCTTCTTTCCCATGGTGGGAGGTGGGGATTAATCGCAATTATCCCCAATCGCAGCTTTAGAAAGTTTTCCTTCGTTCTTATTTTGACTCCTGCACTCAAGTAGGATTGGGGTTTGAGCCTTACGTAATCACTAAGCACTATCCAGCCGTGTGCCTTTTTAGTAAGAATTGCTTTGTCTTCTAAAACAGATAACATGGACGTTGTCTTTTTCACAGTTTTTTTAAATGAAAGATGATCTGTTGATACGGCCCAGAGATCAGACAAACCCAGTAGCTCAATGGAGTCAAACAGGTAATCCCTGGCTGAGCATTTTCCTTGACGAAGTAAGGCGATCCAGAGGTGGGAGTTTAGGGATCCTGCCTCTGCACTTCGGATTTTATGCCAACTTTTACATAAGCACTCCTTCTTTCCACCGTTTGTCTTTGGACCCCAAATTCCAGCCGTATTTGAGCGGGGGAGACATATTTTGGAAGATTGAAAAACGCTCTATAAGAATTGGCTATTACTACGTCTAGGGTTGCTGCGTCTTTACCTTTAAGAGCCTCACTCCCGTATGTTAGTGTCGGCAGCAGTTTGGCCCGCAAAACCTGTAGGAAGGGATCCAGCGTGAGGTCGGGAAGCCGTCTCTTCAATGACTTCAGTGCTAAATAAGTTGTAGTTCCCTTTCTCCGCATGGACTCTAGCTGAGGTTTAAAGGAGCTTTTATGGTCCATTAGTATTCCCAGGTATTTATAACTCGTTACCTGGTCCAAACGTTGGCCATCTAGGAACCAACTGTTATTCTTCTTTTTATCATAGTTAACTGCCATAATTTTAGTTTTCTTGAGATTTATTTGGAGGGCGTTCCGATGTGAGAAACTACTTGTCGTATTTAGAAGATGCTGAAGACCAATGGGAGTCCGACTAATCAAAACCAGGTCGTCAGCATATAGCAGGTTTGACAATAACTTGTTTCCCAATTTTGGAGCATGGGATATACAGCTGTCCAACTCCCCTGGGAGATCAGCTAAAAAGAGGTTAAAAAGAAGCGTCGCAAGGACGCACCCCTGCTTGAGGCCTTTTGAGGTCATGATTCGTTTTGAGATATGTGTCCCTGCGCCTAATTTAATCCTGATCCAGGTGTCTGTGTGTAACTGTTTAAGCCGATCCAAGAGTGAATTAGGTAAACCCCAGCTTTCAAGTTTTCTCCAGAGTTTGGCTCGGTCAACATGATCGAAGGCGGCTGTATAATCAATGAAGCAGAGGAAGAGGGGGGTTTTTGATTCCTTAGCTGCGTCCATTAACAGTGTTAGGGCCAAGATGTTAGTTGATGTTCCTTGGCCACTGCAAAACCCAGTTTGATTGGTAGGAATGATGGAGTTTTCTGAGGCCCAAGAAGTTAACTCATCCAAGATTGTTCCTGCGTAGTATTTTGCATCTATGTCGATAAGGGCGATTAGTCGATAGTTGTTTGGATCGTTTCTATTGCCCTGTTTAAAAATAGGACTGATAATTGGTCCTTTCCAAGATTCCGGGATGGTGGCTGTAGAATTTATGCCCTTAAAGACTGGTAATAAAGCCTTGCTCCAGAAGTCGGCATCATGTTTGTACAACATCGGTGGGATGCCATTGGGGCCAGGGGCACCCATAGCTCTACCCCTGGCTATCAGACTTTTTATCTGTTTTTCCGTGGGTGCATACCATTCCTCTTTAATGGAGGCTAATGAATCTAAATCGGCGGCCAGGAGGGTCCCCTGTTGTTTGCGGGTATTAGAACTTTCGGCCGATTGATCATTGATAGTGTGATTGTGTGTCACTTCTACCCTTTGGGGGATTCACTATCAGTTGTCACAATACCCATTTCCTTGTTAGATTCTGCTTCCTTTTGTCTATTGTTGTTGAAATGGGCAAAGAGGTAATCTACCCAAGCGTCCTCTGTTATATTGGAGCTTAATCCTGGATGGTTCGGTCGCTCTATTTTGTGGATCGTTTGCCAAAACTTAGCGCTGTTTTTTTGCTTGGCATCATGCAGTAACTTGGCCCACAGTTCATCATTCTTTAATCTTATTTTCCTCCACTTCCTCCTTTTCAATAATACCTTCGTAGGCCGAAGGGTCGACTGCAAGTCCAAGTTCCCTGGTGTTTTTCGCAGTTGTCTCAATGTTTGATTTATGGTGCGTTTTAGACTCTTTGATTCCGGGCTGCATTTCACTTTTGTTAGATCATCTTCCGATTGTCTTGGTTTGGTCCCTAACCTAATCGCAAATTTCCCACTGAAGGTCGGAATAACATTTTCCCATGCTTTTACTGTTGGGACGGCGGATTCTTTTTCTCTCTCATGTAGGATTTTGGCGGAGGCTGATAGTGCATCAATGTTGTTGAGATTGCACCTTATACGCTTTAGGTTAGAGATCTCTTCAGTTACAATGGGATTCCATGCGTCTAGTATAACAGCCGGTCTCGCATTCAACAATACTTCTTGTGGTAGGTGATCACTATATGTGTTGTCACCTATTCTAAAAGTTGCTATTTTGTTGAACATAGCTAATGTTGTAAACGTAAAATCTAAATAAGAGGAGATTTTTGAAGAATGGAATGTGGCGACTGGTGGATTATCCTCCAAGAAGCGGCCGTTCAGTGCTCTTAAATTTAAGTGTTCTAATTCCTGTAGCAGATGTTTAGACCATTTCGTTGATTTATTAATTTTTGCTCGGCCTTGATTCGGTATCCCCCATATTGCTGTAAGTTCGTGTGCAGGGCCGTCATCTTGGCCTGACCCCAAAAGGTGTAAATTGAAATCGCCAGCAAGGATTATATGGTCGGTAACTTGCTCGCCCATAATCCTTTTTATTTCTTTTGTCAGCTCCTTTACAGCTTTTTGTTTTTGTTTGGGATGCACGTAGATGTTAATTATTATAACTTCTTGGGACATATTGTTGAACTTGAGGGTTATCATTACTGCTTGAACCTCGCTTGGTGGTGTGATTTGCGCCTCTATGGATTGTGTTTTGCCTATTGTAGTTATTGAAACTAGCATCATTAACCCCCCCGAACGACGACCAAAATTAGAGCCCTTTGTGGCCGGAACGAAATAGGAGGTGTACCCCTGGAGCTCTAAGGCCTTATCTTCCCAGGTTTCCTGGAGGAGTATCATATCAAATGACTTTAAGTAGTTAAATACCTCGCGATCGTCAGTTTTGCCTGCCAGGCCATTAATGTTCCAAATACACAGTTTTATTTTCCCTTGCTCTTCAGGGGATATCTGTAAGGCGCAGCTCTCTTGTCAATTTAGGCGCTCTGTTGTTATTGTGCGAGATATTTGCGTCCGAGTCTGTGTACCCGATGTCAAAATTGGAATTGATGGCCCAAAGCTTGTACTTGGATTTAAAACCTTTATGCAAGCAGATAAATTACCAGGAGTTCTGCTTCTTGCCCCTCTTAATACTGAGGGGGTAATTTTATCTGGGTCGTTGATCCGAGCATTTAGGAACGGAGTAGGTAAGGAGATTTCAACTCGGGTTCCAGCTTTATTCCCCAGAGCTTAAGCTTGCTTTCTTCTTCCTTGATTTTGTTCACGATTCCACTGGAACTCCATCTTGTCCTAGTCGCCTCAGGCCACAGACGATTATTACTTGGAAGGAATTCTATGGAGAGTAGTTCTGATGAGCTTACGTTTCCAAGACTCGGGATGGAATTTAAAAGTCGTAGTACATTCCCTCTATTTAATATGTCAACTCTTCCCGGGATTCATATTCAGGGATGAAAGTGATGCTGACCGGTTCTTCAGTAGTGCTCTCCTTCGTTCCTTGAATAGAGATTTCCTCCTGAGGATGAGGCCTTGATTGCAAAGGTTATTCTGTCCCGCTCCTTGGTTGGCATGAGTACGGGAGATTGGCAGGAGGACAGTTAGAGACTTGGTTTTGCTAGGAGAGCCACTTTGTTTTACGGAGCCCCCGCCGACTGTTGTACTCGGTCTTCATTTTCAGACAGATGGACTTCATTAGAGGGCGACCTTAATGTTTGTTCTTCCTTAATGTTGTAAGGTAGTTCTTGCTTTGGAGTTGCTAGCTCTTTTACTAATAGGGTTGACTCCTGTCTGTCGTCCGTTTTTGAGATATTCCATCTTGATGATCTTAAGGGTGGCCCCAAAGTGGCAGCCGTGGTTGTAGTAGGCCCTGCGATGGGGTAATCCAGCCTGCCTGCCAAGGTGGAGAAGGGTTCGGGCCCAATTTCTTCAACATCAGAGTCGGGTGCAGCCACAGTGGCGTATGGTTTGCTCGAAACACTGAGAGCGAGGGCTAGTGGCTTCTTGTTTCGTCCCTTCCTTTTTGTTTGTGACGGACTTTCAGTGGTGTGGGGATTTTTTGGCAGGACTAATTTGTGTTGGGGCCATTGTTGCTGTTGCATCGCGGCCTGTACGAGTATTGGATAAATTGGTTGATGTTGAATCCATTTTTGGGGTTCGAATGGAGCTGTCCCTGGCTTACGCAGTCCATCTATGGAATTGGTGGACGTTGAAGCACTGCCTTTTATGTCTGATAAGAGATTTCCTAACATAGATGGTAATGTTATTAGCTTATCAATTATTGGGGCGCAGGTGCATTGAAGTTGGGCTATTTGGCTTCCATGTACCGATTCTTGTCCCCGCTTAATTAAGCTATTGAGCTCTGATAACTTCTTGTCAATCCCTGACGTAAAGTCGGCCAAGGTCTGAAGAACCGTGAGCTGTAAATCCATTTTATGCGATTGGTATTGTAGGGCTGTAGTTGAATATTGCATTGTATTTAAGATTGCCACCCAAATAGATTCTGTGTGCATGGCATCGCTAAGGTTGCATCTTTCCAACAACGGTGTATTAGTTGTTTCAGGGGGCGTATGATTTTGAACAGATTTTAAATTATAAGAAGCAACAAGCTCCTCCCATTCCTGTGAGGCCAGGAAAGACATGTCCGGGCTTGTATCGTGAGAGTCTTCATATGGAGACATCATACCACGCTCAGATGGTTTGCTGCCAAGTGGGCTATTGACAGCTGTCGGATCTGCCAGAGCACCTGCTCGTAGTTCTTGCAGCTGTAGTGGGGAGCTGTTTTTTGGCTGTGAATGGGGGACCGCTCCCAAGTGTTCTGCCGACTGACTTGAAACCAAGGAGTAGACATGAGGGTCCCTCTTGTCCCCTCGTAAGTCAATTTCAATTTCCGGATTCTCCAAATCCTCTGTAATGCTTGTATTTTGTAGATCTTTCATACCTACTAGTTGGAGACTCCCAGGCCTTAGATGATTTTTGGGACTGCCTAACTTGTTGGCAGCTACCGCCTGGGTTACCACACTGTCATCCCTGTCAGCTCTTACACCCATTGTATCTTCGGAATCTCCGCCTGCCTTAGTGACGGTGGTATTTTTTAATGGAACCTGGTCACCCACCGTAAGCGTGTTCCTTGGATGATTTTTAACATGGTGGTGGATTGGGGGTTCCGGGGACGCGATAAGAGGCTGATGAGTTGATCTGTGCTTCTCTGGCTGTAAAGGCGGTTGCAGCCCTTTTACGTTCTCACTTTTGGAATAAATTACTGTTCCAGGATCCTTCAAGAAAGAAAATTTTGTGTAAATTTTTGGTTGGAAAGTACAGGAGTTTTTCCTTTGGAGAGCCCCGTCAATACTTATAAGATCCTTCTCCATTTGGGTACCTGGTGACGGCGTTAAGCCAGCTATTTGATGAGAAGTTATTTTTCCCGTTCTTCGCACTTCACTGGCACCTTCGCCATTGATGGAAGAGATTATGCCGGGGCAAGTGCTGGTGTCGCCCTTGGCTGTGTTACTTTCTTTGCTTGTTTTGTTCGATACTGGCCCTGATCCAAGGCCACTTGAAACCTCTATGCTTATTTTTCCTTTTTTTGGTTTGGTTTTTGGTCTTAAGGGAGTCTTCCTTACTCGGCCCGACCTCATAACTGTATTAGCACCGTAGTCCAAGTATGCTACAACGGCACCTGGCTGTTCCAGGCGGCGTGTAGCAGATGGTAAAGGCTAGTGAAGGCTGTACTGATCGGAGTGGCCGCAATTACCAAGCCTTGATGAGATGGAAGGGGCTAGGGCAGCGGCAGCGGCAGGGGCAGAGTGGAGGGGGGGAAGGGGAGAGAGAGGCACAGAAGCAGGGCACGCTGGGGTCCTGTTAGCCGCACCCACGGGCTCGCCTGGTGCGCCTGGTGTGTCACTCAGCGATCACCACTTGAAAACGGCCGTGGTCGCACTCTCTCCTCCACCTACACCTCTCCACCTATCTGCATCAGCCCCTCGGCAGACCCTGCCAGACCCCTGGAGGGCCCCGACGCTCCTTCCTCAAGCCTTCCTCAAGCCTTGGGACCTCCCCTGCCGTAACTCACCACTCCTCTCTCCAAATGTAAGTAGAGTCAACATGTGTATGCATGGACTTGTTAAATTTCGAAAATGTGCACAGGTCACACAACACTAGCATAGAAGTATACAGTCTCAACCCATCTTTATTACTGTGGACCAACCTTAGGTGGTCATAATGTTGTCCACAGAGTGAAATGATACATCAATGAAATGATCAGATTCAGTGACCACAAATTTCATGTTCAGACCTCAAGAGCATATTTGGAGAGGATACATGTAGGAAGGTGGAATCTGACTATATGGTTGCCCCCACTTTTTTTATGGTGTTTTGCTGGTTTATGACTTAGTTGGACTGGGATCCTGCTATTCAGGGCCCCAGTCTATCTGCTTTCTCGGTAAAAGGTTTCCATGTGCCTTAGGCACATCACTGATTGGAATCTGGAGTGCCCTTATAAGTCCCTAGTATATGGTATACTATGTACCAAGGGCATAGGTACCTCAGAGGCCTACCAGGGGCTGCAGCATGTATTATGCCACCCCTGGAAGGCCATCCAAACTGACACCACAGGTCTGCTACTGCAGCCTGGGTAGGTGGTGCATGCACCCCTTACTGTGATATAGGTTACCTATATCACTAAATACACTACACACATATAAACCTATAAGTCACTCCTAAGGCAGGCCTTATCTATCCGGAAGGCAGAGTGCATGGTTCCTATGTGAGAGGGTGCCCCTGCATGAGCAGGGCCCCTCTGCAGCGTTCGGAGACCCTTCTCTGATGCTGTTTGTAGTGCAGCCTGACCATATACTCTTAAGCGCATTATAACCTCGCGTTAAATGCTAACTTTGGAATGGCTGCACTTAAACATGTCGTGTTTGGTGTCAAACATCTTGGAATACTACCCCCCGCCAATTCTGGCGGCGGGAGTAACATTCCACCCTTTTAGAGGAGAGACATGTTAACTCTGGCTAGCCCGGTAACTTCTTTCTAAAGCCTGGCATCACAAAATGGATGCTGCTGCACAGACACGAGTCTGGCCTCCTGCTGCTGGACGAAACTCCAGCAGGGAGGCCTGGACAATAGGTTTCCTGTCCCAGGGAGAGTGTGACCACCTCCCCAGACAGGATAATGTGTGTGGGGCTGGGCGGGGAGCACTTTAGGGTGCTTTGAAGTCCTGCACTGGGGGCACACTTGGTGTCCCTAGTGCATACCCCAGTTCAAACCGGATCAGGGGCTTGCAGCCCCTGCTTTGGCGCGAACTGGACAAAGAGAAAGGGTGTAGCCACCCCTCTGCCCTGACCCACCCATAGGTGGGGCCACAGAAGTAGTCCAACCCCTAAACTTAGTATAAGTATAGGAACCCAGTCCTTAGGACTTTAGATTATCCCTGGACGAAACTCTGAAACAGAATCCTGGACCTTCGACGCTCTACTCAAGATTAGAGGACAGAAGAATCTCCCTTGGGGTCAAGGAGTGACTCCCCTGCTTGGCAGGCACCAAAGACGCATCTGTCCGGTCTGCATTTCTGAAGCTCCCGTCGGACGCCGAAGTCTTCGCATTACCAGAGGTGGATTCTCAAACTTTCCCGAGGCTACCCTGAGTCCCCAGCAAAGCTGAGGCCCGTAGCTATCGTGGGTAACGTGAGACCGTGACCCCTGGACACCAAGCACATTTGCAAGTGCATCCTCTTCTGGGTCTCTCACGAAGTCGTGCTTTGGGCTCCGAGTAGCCCTAGCCTCCAGCACCAACTGCACCGAAGATCACTGGGCTCCACTCCACGAGTGTCCTGTAGAGCCAGATCCACGTGCGACGTCTTGGAGAGCTCCTTCGCGGTCAGCTAGCCCGTTGGCTAGTATCCCTTAACGAAGGCCAATCTTTTTCTTCTTGGGCATCCTGATTGCTCCAGGCCTGCCCTCACTTACCCTTGCTGGGTGAGTTCCCCAGACCTTGCTGGTCTGCACCATCGACGATCTACATCTTCATCAAGACTTGCCGTTGCCAAGGCTTGTTGGGTCCAATGTGGTCGCCGACACCTCAGCACTTGACAAACATTGTGTACCAGCCCGAATCCTGCTCCTGGTTGCCGACAACGCCTCCTGGACCTCGTGGCTGAAGAGTCAAGACGACTGTCAACGCACCTGAAGCACTCGACATCGGTGGGCATCTGTCCATCGCCTTCCTGGTCACTGACTAGTGACCCAGACTCTGTCCCCTCTGCTTTCAGGTTCTTCAGATCTCCGATCCACTCTTGGATCCACCGGACACTTTCCACTTGGTCGCCAGCAGCACTTTGCAGCAGATCGCCATTCAAATCGATGGCTGAAACCCGACCCCGAAAGGCACCTATGCACCCGGCTTCCCTGGGTGAGGTAGCACTAGTACTCTGGTGCTCCCGTGGGTAGAGACTCTTCAAAGTACTAGTTCTCAAGGGTTTGCTCCAAGTCCTCCTTTAAGTGTCCCTTTTCTTTAATTTCCTGATCGCGACTTGCTCCATAGAAGTCATCGGCGTATCGCGGTTGTGTATTTACACTGCACGCGTCCCCGTGGGTCCCCTGTGTCACTACCGCGGGTGGTTCCTTGTGGTCCAAGCACTTCTAGAGGATCTAGGCCTGAGTGTCTAGTTCAGTCGTGGTTCTTATACCACTTTCATTGGTATATGGTTTGGGTACGCCCTAGGGCCCAGAACGTGTATTTGTGCTATTACTGTGTTTAAATAACTTCTAACTTATGTACTTCGAACTCTAGCCTCATAAAGAGACTAGAGGGGTGTGTTTTAGCAATAAATACATATATTTTGGAATATATACCTGGTGTGGTGCTCTTTCATTTGGTCACTCAAGAGATTATAGACTGGTAAAACAAGCTGCTTTACATTCCTTCAAGACTTAGCCTGAAGGCTGCTCTCCATAGCTACCACTAGGATAGCTTTCAATAAGGTTGTCTTTAACCTATCTCCAATAAGGGGTTGTTTGGACTGGTGCAAGGTGCCCACTATAATTAGTGGACAGCATATGCCAGGCCAACTTCTCACAATACATTTGACATTGCCAAAATCAGTAGCAATGTACAAAATGTGTCAGGGAATCAGCTGGAGCCATATCAACTACCCACAATAGGAATCCCACATCATATATTAGTATGAACCACAACATTGAGATCACTACAGTAACTGAGCACAGGTACAGACCAATCAAGTGTAGAGTCCCAGAAGCTCAGTGACATACAATGATGAGGCACATGAACACCTACATCAAGCTTATACACATTGAAGACTAACCCAATGTGAAGAGAGACAATCAAGTTTTGGCCAAACTACCACATTGCCTATTTGAATATGATGGCACGCATGTTGACTAAGGACCACCACACGACAGGTCAGAAATACAATGGTGTATCAGCCACTTTGTTAGAAATGGGATTTTTGGTAGGCCAGGCCGTGGGCCAAAGCCAGGCAAAAACCACCACTCTAGTCAGGATAAGGGAGTTACACTTCTAAAATAACCCTGCTCACCCCCTTGGTAACAGCACGAGCAGCCAGGCTTATCTTAGAGGCAGTGTGTAAAGCATTTGCACATAACCAACAGTAATAATGTGTACGCACTACAAAAGGACACCACACCAGTTTAGAAAAATATCCAATATTTGTATATAATTAAAACAAGACCAAAAACGATAACAATCCACAATACTATACTTAAAAGTTCACAGTTCAAAAATACGTTGATTACAAAGAGTTCCTTGTGTGGATAGCTCCGTCCGGGCTACCACGGCGTCATGAACAAACAAATCCAAAATCAGTTCTGGCTGACCGCGGGGTCGCAGGCCAGCTACGGTGTCGGGAAGACCCACAAACAGTACCTTTCAGAGATGCAGGGCGATGGGGCTCTTGAAGTCACTCGTGTTGCAGGTCGAGGCATCGGGTGCGGCGGTGCGAAGGGCAGCGGTGCGGCGTGCAGTGCCCCCAGGTCGCGGTGCGAGCAGCGGCTCGGTGGCCGCGTCAGATGGCGTCGTCGGTGAGACCAGGGTCACGGTGCGAGATGAAAGCGGTGCTCGCCACGGTGCTAGCAGGTCACGGTGCCAGCAGCGGCGTCGTCGTTGCTGAAGCGTTGTCGTCGGCGGACGAATGGGAGTCGATGGTGCCGGCATCGGTGGGCCAAGGCTGCGGTGTGGGATGAGGGTGGTGTGTCATGTAACTTACGAGCGGTGCCCCCGAACCACCGTGCAAGCAGCGGCATCGATCTCGGCGGGAAGTGGCGGCGTCAGGAAGGCCAAGGCGTCCTCATGAAGCAAGGCGGTGCGGAGTGTGGTGCCCACAGGTCACGGTGCTCACAGGTCGCGGTGCGAGTAGCGGCTCGGTGGTGGCATCAACAGGCGTCGTCGATGAGACCAGGGTCGCGGTGCGGCATTGCGGTGGTGCTCTCTGCGGTGCCAAAGCGAGACGTGAAGCGAGGCGGTACGGAGTGCGGTTCCCACAGGTCGCGGTGCAAGCAGCAGCTTGGTGGCGGCATCAACAGGCGTCGTCGGTGAGACCAGGGTTGCAGTTTGGCATTGCGGCGGTGCCCTCTGCGGTGCCTTCAGGTCACGGAGTTGGCAGCGGCGTCGTAGGTGTCGTCGAGTTGGTGTTCTTCGGGTTGCAGCACAAAACACACAGTCCCCAGTGCTGCGGGTCAAAGAACTTGAAGTCTTTCCTGAGACTTCGTGAACAGGGGGCAAGCTCTACCTCAAGCCCTTGGAGAGACTCACAAATTAGGTTGCAGAAAGTCCAGTCCAGGTCTTTCACTGCCTGTTAGACTTGGCATCTTTTGGCGTGTTTCCCCTGACTTTTTGCTTTCTGACCTCCCGGTTTTGACTCTGTTTTTGCTGGTGTAATGATTCTGCGCACTTTCCTCACTGCGGTCCAGTGGGAAAGTGCAAGTGCTCCTGTATAAAATGTGTTATGGATTGGTGTTTCCATGATTGGCCTATTTGGTTTATGTGTCAGTCCCTTGTAAAGTGCACTGCGAGTGCCAGGGCCTATAGACCAAATGCTGTTGGTGGGCTGCAGCACTGGATTGTGCCACCCACGCAAACAGCCCGTAAAGTGTAACTCGGGCCTGCCATCGCAGAGCCTGTGCGCAGCCTGGGGCTGCCATGTCGACTTGGCAAGTGCACACACTTGCAAGTCCCTAAACCTTCCCTTTGCTACATGTTAGTCACCCCTAAGGTAGGCCCAAGGTACCCCTGTGGGCAGGGTGCGTTGTATGCGAAAGGTAGGACATGCCCTGGTGTGTGCGGCATGTCCTGATAGTGAATTACAGCCTAGTTCGTTTTCACTATTGCAAGGCTACCTGTTCCCCCTAGGCCAGAACGGGCAGTTTTGATTATTACAGTTTATAATCCTAACTGACCCGGGAACATGGTAGAAATTCGAGTTTAGTATGCCTGGACTCAGAATGATAAAATGCATCTTTTAGTGAAGTTGGTTTTAACATTCTGTGTTTGAAAATACCACTTTTAGAAAGTGGGTATTTTCTTGTCTAACCATCCAAGCCTGCCTCTGCGAGGTTGTGTATTCCTTGTCTGGAGTGTGAGTGACAGGGGCTGGGGGATGCCAGGAGACAGGGTGAGTCAGCGCAGGGCTGAATAGCAAGATCTACATGTAGATGGGTGGGAGGGGTCGCACCTGGGCCCTGAATAGGACAGTGCCTTCCCTCCACAATGCTGGCTCCACCTCCTGTGGTGCGTCTGATGTCCCTGGCCTACTCACTGAAAGAAGGGACGGAGACTTGTCAACAAAGTGCTCCAGAACTGGTTTGGACTAGGCAAAGGCCTCTCTGCCTTCAGAGAACAAAGGAATTTGGGATATAAATATTGGGGCCCTGACCCCATGAATTTAGATCTCGCTGGAATCAAGGAACCTGCCAAGACGAAGAGCTGGAAGAGCTGCCAGGAGGAGTACTGCCCCTTTGCTGTGTTGTTGCTTTGTTGGGTTGGCCTGCAGCTGCTGCTTCTGCCTTGGGCAGTGAAAGGACTGGACTGAACTTTCTACAAACTTGTGCTGAGTATCTCCAAGGGCCAGGAACCGAGCTGGCCTCCTGTTAAGAAGTCTCAGGGACTACAAAGACTTCACAAGCCTCTGGGTACCGCTTCTGGAACGCTGTTTCAGTCGCCACAGAGGAAGGGAACTGCAACCGACTCCGTCAACCGAATCCATCCCTGGCCGGTGACCTGTTTGCACCGCAGACCGCATCGCCCCGCTTCGCATCGCAACCCTGGTCTCACCGTGGGCGACGTCCGACGCCGCCAACATCGAGCCGCTGCTTGCACCGTGACCTGTGGGCACCGCAGTTCGCATCGCATCGCTTCACTGGGCCAGCCGGACCAGACCGACACTGTCGCTGCAACTGGCTCAAGAGTCGAGACCGCACCGCATTTGGGGCACCGCTCGCACGTCTGCGGCGCACCGCTCCGACTCGCACCGCTGTCCGACGCCAGCTCCCGCACTCCGGCTAGGTCGCCTGCATCGCAACCTGTCAGCACCGCATCGAGCATCGTCTCACCCTGCATCGCACGCCTTGGACTCACCGACTCCGTCTGCACGACGCTCATCGAGCCGCTGCCTGCACCGCATCGAGGGACACCGCACCTTGCATCGCTCCGTCTTGCACCGCAACCGCGACGAACGCCGACCGGCTCGTACACTCCGTACCAGCCACAACGAGAAAGGTACTGTAACCGAGTCTGTTCATGACTCTGCTGGCCCGTATCGACGCGGTCGGCTGGAACTGTTAGACTCTGTGGTTTTCAGCATCACGGTAGGCTCGGACGGAGCTACCGACTCGTACGAACTTTGCTTTTGTGCTATTCCTGCAAAGAAGAAGTTAACGTATCAAGTATTCATTCGTAAAGTATAGTATTGTGGATTTTTGTCGTAATTGGTCTTGTCTTGAGTATATAAAATATTGGTTATTTTTCTAAACTGGTGTGGTGTCCGTTTGTAGTGCTTACACTGTATTACTGTTGGTTATGTGCAAATGCTTTACACACTGCCTCTGAATTAAGCCTGACTGCTCGTGCCAAGCTACCACGAGGGTGAGCAGGGGTTACTTCACGAGTGTAACAACCCTTACCCTGACTAGGAAGAAGGGTCCCTACTTGGACAAAGGTGCAAGCCCTTGCCAACTAGAGATCCCATTTCTAACATTGGTTGTCAGCGGTGAGGATAGGACTTGTGTTTGCACTTGACTTACAGTGATTGGTGTGCACTACTACCATATCGCAGACCATTACGTACCACATACTGGTTCTTTTTCTTTTGGCCTATTTTTGATCTTGCCAGTTTTCAACTCACGACTTTTGTCATGCCTGAATCAATTGCATCATCCGTTGCATCTCTGGAAGTTATCTTTGAGGAGGACAGGTTGGAATCCTACGCCGTAAAGGAGTTACGAGCGATTTGTAAAAACCTGAAAGTCCAAATTAAAGGCCTCACAAGGAAGGAGGAGCTACAGAAGGCGCTGAGGGCCTGGGTAGCAGCCAGACATGCCAATGGGCAGCCTGGTGATCTCAGTGAGGAGGTGGAGGAGCCTATTTCCAGGGTGGATGTGCTTTTGGGTAGGGGGAACCCGCCAGGTCAGGCAGCAGCAGTCTGTCCCCAGAGGAGCTGGAGGACAGGCGGGAGGCAAGGCAGTTTGAGCTGCAGAAGCTCAGGCTGGAGAGTGAGCGGGAGGAGAAGAGATTGGCCATAGAGGAGAGGAAGATGCTCTTAGAGCATGAGAGAGAACTGAAGGAGCTAGAACTTAGGAGTAAGTCAGGCTCAGATGGTGGCAGCAATTCGTCCAGAAAGGCAGACAGGATTGTGCACATTCCCAAGAACGTAGGCAAGGAGTTCAAGAAGGGGGATGACATACAAAGGTGGTTTCAGGGTTATGAGGCAGCCATACACATGAATGGGGTCCCTGAGGAGGATTGGGGAGCAGGATTGTGGCCACTTTTCCCTGAAGAAGCAAGGGATGCTCTGATAGCTTTGGGTAAGGGGTATCACCTCACCTATGCTGACATGAAGGATGCCCTTCTCACGAAGTATGGTCTTACTCCTGAAAAGTACAGGGATCAGTTCAGGTCCAGTAAGAAGTCTGATGCCAACACTTGGTTGGAATGTGTGGATGTGTTCTGCAGGTCTCTGGATGGTTGGGTGAAGGGCAGTAGTGTAACAGATTTTCAGGGGCTCTACAACTTGATTGCATGGGAGCACTTGTCTAGTCTATGTTTTGCAGATCTGCGCCAGCACCTAGTTGATAGTAAGCTAACTGACCCCAGGAAGCTTGCTATGGAAGCGGACCGCTGGGTGAGTACCAGGGTCCACAAGAAAGCGTTTGGGGAGACTCAGCCAAAGGTGGGCAGGGTCCCCAGCAGAAAGGTGGGGGGACAAGGGTAAAGCACAGGAGTTCTCTAAAGGGCCCCAAACTAGTACCCAGGGTAAAGGTTCCCAGCCCCCGGTGATAAGAAGAAAGGGGTCTCTACAGGGAAGCCTGTTGAGACCGGCCCCCACAAGTGTTATGCATGTGACCAGGTAGGTCACTTTAAGAGGGACCCCAAGTGCCCGAAGGGGACACAGCCACCCACCGGTGGACAGTCCAAAGTGTTGGCTAGTGTAGCGCTTGGGGAGGAGGGGTGCCCACAGGAGGGTGGGGATCCCGCAGAAATGACCCTTGTCTCACTAGGGGACAGTGAGATGGTCCCAGGAAACCAGGTGCCCCCTAACACAAAGAAATATAGCACCTGGGTGACCATTAATGGGAACAGGGTAGAGGCTCTCAGAGATACTGGAGCCAGTGTGACCTCAGTCCGGTGTCACCTGGTGTCTGAGAAGCAAGTAGTCCCAGGAGCATTCCACCAAGTAGTTGCTGTCGACAACTCTGAGCGCCAGTGTATGGTGGCGCAGGTTCCCTTTGAATGGGGGGGTCTCAGGTCCCTTGAGGGTGGTTGTGAGCCCTACCATGCCTGTAGATTGTCTGCTAGGAAACGACCTGGAGCAGTCCTCATGGAAGGAGGTTGAGCTCAGGTCTCACTTGGAAGATGCTTGGGTTGCCAGAGTGGGCATGCGTGTCTACTCGGTCAATGGCAGCCAGAAAGGGTGATCAAGAGGACTTGGAGCCTGAAACAGTGGCCCAAGTCCCTGCCAAGAGAAAGGGCAGGGGCGCGGGAAACCGGCCCCCGAAGTTCCCACGGACCGGGAGGAGGCGGACCTCGAGGGGACGCCCCGGTGCCTACAGGGGAGCAGGTAGCCGAACTGGGAGACATCTCTGAGCTGACCCATTGGCAGCAAGAAGGGGGTCCCACCAGGGAGGAGTTCTGCAGGGAGCAGAGCGAGTGCCCTACTCTGGAGGGTCTGCGGCGGCAGGCTGCAGACCAGGCAGCTGGTAATCAGTCCGGGTCACATCTGATCTACTGGGAGAGTGGTCTCCTATACAGTGAGCCTAAGGTTGCTGAGCCTGGGTCAGCCCGTGTGCTGGTGGTACCCCAGCGCTTCAGGACCTTCCTACTGGGTCTGGCTCATGACGTGCCTTTGGCAGGACATTTGGGGCAGGACAAGACCTTTGACAGGCTTGTCACCCACTTCTTTTGGCCCCAAATGCGAAGGCAGTCAGATGCACACTGTAGGTCTTGCCAAACTTGCCAGGCAAGTGGTAAGAGTGGGAGGAAGGTCAAAGCTCCTCTCCAACCTTTTCCTGTTGTTGGAACACCCTTTGAAAGGGTAGGGATGGATATTGTGGGGCCACTGGATCCCAAGACAGCCATGGGCAACAGGTACATCCTGGTCTTGGTGGACCATGCCACCCGGTACCCGGAGGCAATCCCTCTCAGGACAACGACGGCGCCAGTGGTGGGCCGGGCGTTAATGGGGATCTTTTCCCGTGTGGGATTCCCCAGAGAGGTGGTTTCTGATAGGGGGACCAATTTCATATCGAAGTATATGACATCCCTGTGGAAGGAGTGTGGTGTAACCTACAAGTTCACCACTCCTTACCACCCACAAGGAAACGGTCTGGTGGAGAGATTCAACCAGACCTTGAAAGGCATGATCAAGGGTCTAACAGAACCCATGAGGCGTAAGTGGGACGTCCTCTTGCCATGCCTACTCTTTGCATACAGGGAGGTGCCTCAGAAGTCTCTTGGGTACAGCCCCTTTGAGCTCCTGTATGGCCACCCTGTCAGAGGACCTCTGAGTTTGGTAAAGGAAGGCTGGGAGGCAGCTCCCAGGAAAACTCCCAGGATGTATTTAGCTACATGCTGGCCTTTAGAAAACCAAACTGCCCGCTTCAGGAAACTCGCTCAGGCGAACCTAGAAGCAAGCCAGGAAGAAATGAAGAGATGGTATGACCAGAATGCCACTCTGGTCGAATTTCAACCTGGGCAAAAAGTGTGGGTCATGGCCCCAGTAGCACCTTGTGCCTTGCAGGACAAGTGGACTGGGCCATATGAGGTAAAGGAGCGCAAAAGTGGCGTCACCTACCTGGTGGATTTGCAGGCTCCAAGGAACCCTTTGAGGGTCCTTCACGTGAACCGCCTCAAGCCCCACTTCGAGAGGTCCGAAGTGAGTATGCTCTTGGCGACAGATGATGGGGTGGAAGAGGAGAGTGAGCCTCTCCCTGACCTCCTGTCTACCAAGGAGCATGATGGGTCAGTAGAGGGTGTGATCCTCTCCCCTACTCTGACTCAGGAGCAGCAGGGGGACTGTCGCCAGTTGTTGGGACAGTTCGCCCCACTGTTCTCTCTGACCCCCGGTGTTACTCACTGGTGTACCCATGACGTGGACACCGGTGACAGCCATCCTGTGAAGCACAAGATTTACAGGTTGACTGACCGGGTCAGAGCCAGCATCAAGGAGGAGGTCTCTAAGATGTTGGCGTTAGGGGTGATTGAGCCCTCCCACAGTCCTTGGGCCAGCCCAGTGGTCTTGGTCCCAAAGGCTGCGGCGCCCGGTGCCACTCCAGAACTCCGGTTTTGTGTGGACTACCGTGGGCTCAATGCCGTCACCAGGACTGACGCGCACCCCATCCCCAGAGCTGATGAGCTCATTGATCGGTTGGGAGCTGCCCGGTTCCTCAGCACGTTTGATTTAACGTCTGGGTACTGGCAGATTGCCTTAACCGATGGGGCCAAGGAGAGATCAGCATTCTCAACCCCAGAAGGTCATTACCAATTCCGGGTGATGCCCTTTGGGTTGAAGAATGCCCCTGCCACCTTTCAGAGGTTGGTCAATCAGGTGTTGGCTGGGCTGGAGGATTTCAGTGCCGCCTACCTGGATGACATTGCTGTGTTCAGTTCCAGCTGGGAAGAACATTTACAGCACCTTGAGAAAGTGTTGAGGGCTCTGCAAGGTGCAGGCCTCACGATCAAGGCCAGTAAGTGCCAGATCGGGCAGGGTTCTGTGGTGTGCTTGGGACACCAGGTAGGAAGCGGCCAGGTGGCGCCCCTACAACCCAAGATTGACACCATTCTGGCTTGGGAACCCCCAAGACCCAGACAGAGGTGAGAGCCTTCTTAGGTCTCACCGGCTACTATAGGAGATTTGTTAAGGGCTATGGCACCATCGTTGCCCCCTTAACAGAGCTGACCTCTAAGAGGCAGCCCAGGAAAGTGATCTGGACTGAGTCCTGCCAGAAAGCTTTTGATGCCCTGAAGGCAGCCATGTGCACGGCGCCCGTGCTCAAGGCACCTGACTTCTCCAAAGAATTTGTCGTGCAGACTGACGCTTCAGAGCATGGTGTGGGAGCGGTGCTCTCACAACTGAACGAAGAGGGCCTGGATCAGCCTGTAGTCTTCCTTAGCAGGAGACTACTTCCCAGGGAACAGAGGTGGAGTGCCATAGAAAGGGAAGCTTTTGCTGTGGTCTGGGCACTGAAGAAGTTGAGACCATACCTGTTTGGGACTCACTTCCGGGTTCAGACAGACCACAGGCCCCTCAGATGGTTGATGCAAATGAGGGGTGAGAATCCAAAACTGCTGAGGTGGTCCATCTCCCTACAGGGAATGGACTTTACGGTGGAACACCGTCCTGGTACAGAACACGCCAACGCAGATGGTCTGTCCAGGTTCTTCCGCCTTAGTGAAGAGAACTCCAATGGGGTTGGGTAGTTCTCCCTACTTTCAGCTGGAGGGGACATGTGTTAGACTTGGCATCTTTTGGCGTGTTTCCCCTGACTTTTTGCTTTCTGACCTCCCGGTTTTGACTCTGTTTTTGCTGGTGTAATGATTCTGCGCACTTTCCTCACTGCGGTCCAGTGGGAAAGTGCAAGTGCTCCTGTATAAAATGTGTTATGGATTGGTGTTTCCATGATTGGCCTATTTGGTTTATGTGTCAGTCCCTTGTAAAGTGCACTGCGAGTGCCAGGGCCTATAGACCAAATGCTGTTGGTGGGCTGCAGCACTGGATTGTGCCACCCACGCAAACAGCCCGTAAAGTGTAACTCGGGCCTGCCATCGCAGAGCCTGTGCGCAGCCTGGGGCTGCCATGTCGACTTGGCAAGTGCACACACTTGCAAGTCCCTAAACCTTCCCTTTGCTACATGTTAGTCACCCCTAAGGTAGGCCCAAGGTACCCCTGTGGGCAGGGTGCGTTGTATGCGAAAGGTAGGACATGCCCTGGTGTGTGCGGCATGTCCTGATAGTGAATTACAGCCTAGTTCGTTTTCACTATTGCAAGGCTACCTGTTCCCCTAGGCCAGAACGGGCAGTTTTGATTATTACAGTTTATAATCCTAACTGACCCGGGAACATGGTAGAAATTCGAGTTTAGTATGCCTGGACTCAGAATGATAAAATGCATCTTTTAGTGAAGTTGGTTTTAACATTCTGTGTTTGAAAATACCACTTTTAGAAAGTGGGTATTTTCTTGTCTAACCATCCAAGCCTGCCTCTGCGGGTTGTGTATTCCTTGTCTGGAGTGTGAGTGACAGGGGCTGGGGGATGCCAGGAGACAGGGTGAGTCAGCACAGGGCTGAATAGCAAGATCTACATGTAGATGGGTGGGAGGGGTCGCACCTGGGCCCTGAATAGGACAGTGCCTTCCCTCCACAATGCTGGCTCCACCTCCTGTGGTGCGTCTGATGTCCCTGGCCTACTCACTGAAAGAAGGGACGGAGACTTGTCAACAAAGTGCTCCAGAACTGGTTTGGACTAGGCAAAGGCCTCTCTGCCTTCAGAGAACAAAGGAATTTGGGATATAAATATTGGGGCCCTGACCCCATGAATTTAGATCTCGCTGGAATCAAGGAACCTGCCAAGACGAAGAGCTGGAAGAGCTGCCAGGAGGAGTACTGCCCCTTTGCTGTGTTGTTGCTTTGTTGGGTTGGCCTGCAGCTGCTGCTTCTGCCTTGGGCAGTGAAAGGACTGGACTGAACTTTCTACAAACTTGTGCTGAGTATCTCCAAGGGCCTGGAACCGAGCTGGCCTCCTGTTAAGAAGTCTCAGGGACTACAAAGACTTCACAAGCCTCTGGGTACCGCTTCTGGAACGCTGTTTCAGTCGCCACAGAGGAAGGGAACTGCAACCGACTCCGTCAACCGAATCCATCCCTGGCCGGTGACCTGTTTGCACCGCAGACCGCATCGCCCCGCTTCGCATCGCAACCCTGGTCTCACCGTGGGCGACGTCCGACGCCGCCAACATCGAGCCGCTGCTTGCACCGTGACCTGTGGGCACCGCAGTTCGCATCGCATCGCTTCACTGGGCCAGCCGGACCAGACCGACACTGTCGCTGCAACTGGCTCAAGAGTCGAGACCGCACCGCATTTGGGGCACCGCTCGCACGTCTGCGACGCACCGCTCCGACTCGCACCGCTGTCCGACGCCAGCTCCCGCACTCCGGCTAGGTCGCCTGCATCGCAACCTGTCAGCACCGCATCGAGCATCGTCTCACCCTGCATCGCACGCCTTGGACTCACCGACTCCGTCTGCACGACGCTCATCGAGCCGCTGCCTGCACCGCATCGAGGGACACCGCACCTTGCATCGCTCCGTCTTGCACCGCAACCGCGACGAACGCCGACCGGCTCGTACACTCCGTACCAGCCACAACGAGAAAGGTACTGTAACCGAGTCTGTTCATGACTCTGCTGGCCCGTATCGACGCGGTCGGCTGGAACTGTTAGACTCTGTGGTTTTCAGCATCACGGTAGGCTCGGACGGAGCTACCGACTCGTACGAACTTTGCTTTTGTGCTATTCCTGCAAAGAAGAAGTTAACGTATCAAGTATTCATTCGTAAAGTATAGTATTGTGGATTTTTGTCGTAATTGGTCTTGTCTTGAGTATATAAAATATTGGTTATTTTTCTAAACTGGTGTGGTGTCCGTTTGTAGTGCTTACACTGTATTACTGTTGGTTATGTGCAAATGCTTTACACACTGCCTCTGAATTAAGCCTGACTGCTCGTGCCAAGCTACCACGAGGGTGAGCAGGGGTTACTTCACGAGTGTAACAACCCTTACCCTGACTAGGAAGAAGGGTCCCTACTTGGACAAAGGTGCAAGCCCTTGCCAACTAGAGATCCCATTTCTAACACTGCCCAAGACAGAAGCAGCCACTGCAGGTCAGCCCAGCAAAGCACCCAGCAAAGCAGTTGTTCCTTTTCGCAGCTTCTCCGGCTCTTCTTCTTGGCAGTCTTCTTGTTCCAGATGAGTTTTAAAGTTCAGGGGTCTGGGCCCCAGTATTTGTATCCAACAATCCTTTGATCTTTCAGGCAGAGGGTGTCTGTGCCCGGCCAGAACCAGTTCTGCCTTCTCTGGTGTGATTTCCTGGCAGGAGGTGGAGACGGCATTGTCAGAGGCAGACCAGGCCCTTTGAGGTGCAAGGAAATCTTCTCCCCCTTCCCCCATCGCAGCCCAGGTCTATTCAGCCCTTTCCTGACCTACCTAGACTATCTGGAGCCCTTCCGGCCCCCCAGCCTTCTGTCATCCAAAACCCAGACAGGCAATCCACATTCCAGCTGAGGCACACAGGATGACTGAGCAAGAAAATACCTACTTTCTAAAAGGGGTATTTTCAAACACAGAATGTAAAAATCACCTTCACTAAAAGATGCATCTTTAGATTCTGAGTTCAGGCATACTAAATTTTATTTTCTTACCAAATTCCCTGGGCCAGTTATGTTTATAAGATATTATAAACAAACCTCCAATTCTATCCTATGGGGAACTAGTAGCCTTGCAATAGTGAAAAACGAAATTGGCTGTAATTCACTATTAGGACATGCCACACACACCAGGGCATGTCCTACCTTTCACATACATTGCACCCTGCCCACAGGGGTACCTTGGTCCTACCTGAGGGATGTCTGACATGTAAGAAAAGGGAAGGTTAGGGACCGGCCAGTGTGTGCACTGGCCTAGTCGACTATGGCAGTTACAAACTGCGCGCAGACTCTGCAATGGCAGGTCTGAGTTATCGTTTTCAGGGCTACTCACGGGGGTGGTACAACCAGTGCTGCAGGCCCCCGGGTAGCATTTGATTCACCGGCCCTGGCACACGCAGTGCACTCTTACTAGGGGCTAACAGGTAAATCAAATATCCAATCATGGAAACACTAATCCATAACACAATTTACACAGAGAGCATATGCACTTTAGCACTGATTAGCAGTGGTAAAGTGCCCAGAAATCCTAAAACCAACACAAACAGGTCAGGGAAAAATAGGAGGAAAAAGCAAAACGTTTGGGGATAACCCTGCAAAAAGGGCCATTTCCAACACACTTCCATACTATCGCTGTGCAAGCTGCCTTGGTACCGGAGTTGTACACCAAAAGTCTGTGCCAGGCATTCCCAGGAACATACCCTGTCCATTTTGTGCTGCAGAACAACATCTTACACCTGCTGATGTCACTACTCTGAAACATCCAGATGAAGATGGCAAGGTGAAGGTACCCACAACAGACCAATACACAAAGCAACATCAACAACGTGTGCATGAGCCAAGAGCTCTCTCCACTAACAGACCTGCACAGTCACCCATGTCTGTACACACCAAACTGTCAACCATCAACGACCTCCTCACAGCTGCACAACCACAGTAACTGTAACAATCAGAGTCATGACATCTCTCAGCCTACTTGCGCTTAAGGGAAGAAGTTGATGTGCTGTTGACACATGTCATCTCCTTCCCCTTCACCACCATAATCATCAATGCTCATTTCAGGGTCCTCAAATGGGGGGTCCTGCTGGTCTCCATCCTCTATGATAAGAGGTATGTTACTGCGCAATGCAAGGTTGTGGAGAATGCAGCAGACAACGGTGATCTGACACACCTTCCCAGTGAGTAGAGAAGGGCTTCTCCAGACTTGTCCAGATATCGGAATTTGGCCTTCAGGAGCCCAAAAGCCCAGTCCACTGGCCGCCGTGTTCTACCATGGGTCTCGCTGAAGCAAACTTCCCCTGGCGTTGTTGGATTCCTCAGCGGGGCCAACAACAATGGCCGGATGGGATGCGCTGAGTAAATTAGATGGGAAACACACAGAAGTGCATTTATGATTCAGACATTGGCGGAGATGCCACCAGACATCACACACACAAAGGTTTGACACATCTCACTCACCAGCAAGCCAGGCCCTCTCCGGTTATAGTCGTGACATCCACTGTGGTATAGTGCTGTTTTGCATCACATAGGAGTCATGGGCAAATCCTGAGAACTTGGCACAGACATGTGAGATGTATAAATTGGCTAGACATGCCACTTGCATATTGATGGAATGGAAGTTCTTCCGGTTCCTACACACCTGATCACAGGCTTGCGGGGGTACTAGGGCAATATCTGTGCCATCAATAGCTCCAACTACATATGGGATGCGACCTATGGCATAAAAGTCTCCCTTTAGAATGGCCAAATCTTGACTTTTGGGGAACTGTATGTAGCTATCGATGTGTCTCATCATGTAGCACCACACTAAACATCAGTTGGGACATTCCTCCTGATATGGCCACTCTGTACTGAAATGGACCAGTGGCCCGGAAGAGCAGTGTGGCCATCACTTTCACTGTTGGTGTCAGAGCTGTGGGGTAGGTCTGACGAGGGCATAAGTAAGGCTCCAACAGGTCACATAGATCCTGTGTTATCTACCTATTGAGACAAAACTTCCTGATAAAGTCTCTTTCTTCCATAGTCATTAGGTCTGGAAAAGGCCGAAATACTGGAGCCATCCATCTTCTCCCTTTTCCAGGGTTCCTATGTGTGGAATGGAAACACTTATTGGTGGTGGTCACACAGTCCACACTAACTCATACCAGGATACAGCCAACAGTCATGCGATTTAACAATAGTGCATTTGTGAGCAGTGTGCAGCACTACACATCATGTTTGCATCACAGTACACATACATACATACCAAGTTTTAGTATGAGGAAAGTGGAACAGATGTCTGACAAATGAGCGGATGACAAATTTTTAACAATGGCAATATGCAAATCAGTCTTGACCCTGATACTCATGGTAACAGTCCAGCCCGAACTTCCAAGCCAGGTCCTCCCTGGACCGGAAACAAGCATCCTGGGACTGGTTTCAATGTATCACCCCTCATCAGCTAGGCTTAGATGCCCCTATTCGGGGGAGGTTTCCCTGGCAGTGATCTCGTTGGCAAGTTACATGGCACAGCAGTGTGCTAGACCACATATCAGATTTTAGACTGGACATTGGCCTTTGTGTTTGAACATTCAAGTGTTGTGTAAAATAATAAATAATATATTGTTCATCTAGACCTTTGTCCTGCCCTTGCTAATGATGCTAACTGTTGGTGATGGATATGTAGACCTGTGAAAGTTTAGTTGTGTTAGTTTCACCAGGATAGATGATCCTTTTGTAGTGGTAAGTAGGCTCAGCCCTTGTGACAGGTAATGGAGTTACAGAGTCCGTGGCTCAATGTTAAATGTATGAATATGAGGGATGAGTTACTATTGGGGCAAACGTTGCTTTGGCTGGTGTCGGCTATGGTAAGTATGGCATCTTGGCTTCACCAATGTCCACGTCTGCTAGCTTGCAGTACTACCAGAGGTGTAGGATGGAAGGGTGTTTGATGTGTGCACAATACGTTTTTGTTTCAACACACATGGGAAGTGTGGTCTTATCCTACCACTGTCTTACTTTGGAGGCACATGTGAGCATATCCATGTGTGTTTTGTCAGCCAAAATTTCATGGATGTCAGAACAACTGCTGTTGCTGTGATGTTTGTTATGGGCTTGTACTTACACATTAGACAAATGTGCATGCCACTTGGTGAGAACATTGGTTTTCCTTATTGTACACCATGCCACATGTTCTATGCAGATGGGGACATTGATGCTGGTGCTATGTGCAGAGTTGCCTTGGCCACTTGCTTTCCAAGTGTCCACCACCTTTGGCTGACTCAAAGCAGCTGGGAGTATTGACAATGTGGCCTCCAAATGCCTGAGGCTGTGGTTTGAGGGTAACCCATTTAGCTGCCTTTCCTTTTTATGTCAAGCGTGAGCCAGCGCGCAAGAGCTGCTCTGCGAAGAGCTGTGGTAGTGGAGTATGGAGAGAAGTCACGCCCACTCCCCCGCCCATATTTGTCATTGGCTTGTGTCTTTGTCCCTCCTAAATGCTGTATTCTGATTCATTATGAGGCTTGTTAGTCCCTCCTCATGACGGCAATGTCGTCATTTGTCACCTCCCATGGCTACTGGCCCCTTTACTCAGAGTGTTACACGGTACGTGGACTGTGAGCACTACTTTGTCTGCGCCTTCTCGCACCCTTCTCCCCCTCCCCCCGCCCGCACTCCCATTGTCCGTGCCTTCCCCCCCACCCTCCCTCCCATTTTCTGTGATGCAATATGCAATAGGTCTTGCGTAAATGCGAGTCCTATTGCATTGCAAATGCTTGTCTTTCCCAGCAGAGGCTCAGAGTCAAGAAGGAAGTTGGCAACAGTCAACAAGTGGGCTAGCCTAAGGTGGTTTCGCTTTTGTATGTGATGTAGGGATAGGTGCAGAACTTCCAGCAGTATCAGCGTACAGTGGGTGCAGAACAGGAAAGAGCGGAGGTGACATTCATTCTCCCGCATACGGATTGTAGGGTTACAGGGTGCTGGCAGGAGGAGGGCACGGCGAGCTGAGTCCGTGGAAGTAGAGGACTCCTGTGGGCAGCAGACATCCAAGATTCAGCAAGTAAGTACAGAATCCGTTGTCCGTACCCGCACCCCCATCCCGTTGTCCGTGATGCAATATGCAATAGGTCTCCGTAAATGCGAGTCCTATTGCATTGCAAATGCTTGTTTGCCTAGTGAGCTCGAAAAGAGGCCAATCCTGCACTTCCAGCAGTCTGGCATTCCATATGGGCCTCCAGAATAGAGGACTGAGCCAATGCCAGGTTGTGCTTTTCTTTTAGGAAAAGTTCAATGCAAGTATTAATATAAACTCTGAAGAAAAAGAATGTATACAGGCGCACAAATTAGTGGTTCTAAGCAGAATAATCCAAGTACACTGGGTTTTATAACAGAATGTACAACATTTGGTGATGTAGCTACGGAGTTGCAAGCCCATGTGCCAGAAAGAACAGGCCTTTGCAGAGCTATAGGTCGGACTTTAATGCACGTAAACAAAGACATGTAATAACGCGGTTTGCACATGATGCATGCACTAATGCTGCACTGCACAGTAAAGCAGGTCCTACTGGCTTTGATGATGCGAGGAAAAAGTGTCAACAAAGGTTTGCTTTTTGTACAGAATGTATATAAGAGGGAAACAATTAAAAGTGTGATAACGAAGTGCACTTTTCAAATGGATAATAGTCCCTTGTGTATTCCAACGGAAATACTTCGTCCAAAGCGGAATGATACAGCCAACAGCAGTCAGTGAGACTGTAGGACCAAAGCCCCACTCTACGTACATATTTAAGAATTAATTGAAATAGATCGTGCTCAGTTGTGCTGTCAGTCAAGTCGGGCATGAAAATGAGATCCCATCCCTTACCCCGGCTGGATTGTAAAAGAGACGGAGATAGCAGGATTGCAGTGGGCCTGGTGCTTTGCACTCATGATAGCTGCGCCGCCAGTGGCGTAGCAAGGGGGGTGTGGGGACGGCGGCCTCCACCTACTCTTACCTACCATCTCGGGGGCGGTAATCACCCACCCTTGTATATTGCGCCCGTCTCGGGATCTCGCCAGGAAATGATCCACTGGAATTATGCGGCAAGGGAGGACCAAATTATGTGACGGGCTTACTAAATTATGCGCCAAGAAAACGCAAATTATACGGCATAAAACAGCAAAAAAAATTAAAGTAGTTCGATATTTTGTCGTTTTTACCACGTTAACATTGTATGGACAAAGGTTTCACCTTACTCGCAAGAGTTTAACAACAAGCATTTGCAATGCAATAGGTCTCGCATTACGCTAGTTTAAGCTATTGGCATGTAAATGACAATGCCTTTTATTTATGTTTTGGTTTTTAAAACGTAAATAAAATGCATTGTCATTTAAAATGCCAATAGCTTAAACTCATGTAAATGCGAGACCTATTGCATTGCAAATGCTTGTTTATGTGGGTGCTGTGTGCAAGGGCAGTACAGTGCATCAGCAGTGGAGGGTTTTCATTTACCCAGAGACATCCATAATGATGTTTTTTCAAGGTTACATCATGACTTAGTTCATTAAGTATTCTAGGCTGTCACAGGATATGTTGGCTATGGTATTCTTGAGGATGTGCAGTATTATGAAACTGTTCATTGCACACAGCATTACACCAGCTTCTGCAATGTCCAACTAGTAGGAATTGTGAGTGTGTGCCTGTGCATAGTCACTGATCTGGACATAGGATGAACAAATCAGATGTAATGGGAACAACTAATCAGATGTAATGGGAACAAACTTTATGTGATGTTGCATACAGGAACACACAAGATATGTTTAGACCAGGGATTCAACGGGTCTGACCTTGTTCACTGTGTTGTGGCTTGGGGGGGAATGTAGCGTCTCCCCACCTTTATTAATGTTTACTGTGTGACAGAGTTGGCAATGAGTGCTTGAAGTCAGGTGACACACAGTGTCTGTAGATGTTCAGCAGGGATGTTTGAGCTACCCACACTGACACATACACACACTCTCTGTCTTCTATGTTGTGGTGGATGTGTACAGTGTTGTGTAGTTTTATGCTTCAATCTGTTCCTCTTGTTCTACAAAAGAGGACTTCGAGTGGACTTTATGTAGGGTGTGTGTGCTGTCACAGGAGCATGGCTGATATACATGAGGGCCTGACTTCCATACATGCCTCCTGTACATCTGTGATTGAAATATTGCCCCACACAATGATATATATTCCTCCTGGTCACAAAGCGCTACATCTTGGTATCTGATACTACAACTTACTTTGCATGTACAGGTGACAAGGACAGTTGCTTTTGGCAATGGTTGCTAGTAGCATTAGATATTGGAGGCCCTACTGTGACGTACTTCCATTAAATCATGGTGGTGCTTCAGTTCTGACCTGGCAACAGTGGGTCTGGACTGTTCTGAGTGTGGTTGCTGTTCCATATGTGGCAGTGGAAGGTGGTACTGCTGCTGATCATGAAATGTTTTGCACCCTGAGGGTGTGAGCAAAGATGGAATGTACGTTGGGTACCTTATGAGAATCTGCTTTGGCAACCTGCCAGGACTAATGACTGACATACCCCAGAACACTGCAAAGCCTGCTACGCAACTCACACTACTCAATTTGTTGAGGGCCCCTTCAGGCCAACCAGTCCTTTCAGTGGGTTGATATAAACTGGAAGGGTCTCTGAGAGGGACGTGCCTTAGGTAATTGTGGCCGTATCTTATGCCATGTTTACTGTGCATAGGTGCTTATCCTACTGTACCACCTTAGGATTATATTGCAGCTTCTCTCTTTGCTACCAGATATCTGATACAAATGACTTTACACCTGGGCCATTCCAGGACATATGGCTTTGTGATAGGTTGTGAGTTGCATAGGACCAATAGACAACAAATATGGCTTTGTTGTGTAATTTGTAACAGCTTATGTTCTGACATGATTATACAGTCAGTGAACTATGACGAGTCTCTTAGAAGTGACCACACAGAGACTGAAAGGAGGTACTGCTGCTGACGTCAGTTGTGGACTTGTGGATCCTGCGGGTGATGGCTAGAATGGATAGCCTGATGGCTACCCGTCTCACCACATGCTTTTTAGTACTACCAGTGCTAGGCACCAGCAGGCCCTGCCCACTGAAAGGCCTGAGGCCCCCTCATGTCCATCTTCACTATGCATATGTATTGGCAAGTTATCCCAGCGTGATGACTGGGACACATATTGCTCACACACCCATCCACAAACATGCAGACAAGAGTAAGCCCCTGCTTTTTCATGTTGGCCCATCGATTTACTATGGGATCTCAGTGGAGGGATCGATATGTCACTTACCGGCTGTTGTCGGGTTTCCTCATCGTCCAGCAGGTACAGCAGTGGCAAGACGTGTAATGCAGAATCTATGTCTTCGCAGGACGTGCGTAGCTGTGTGGAGGTTGTTTTCGGCCTTTTCTCCCTCCCATTCCACCATCTCAGACTAGATGGTTGGACCGACATGGCCGCCTCGTCGAAAACGTGCATCGTAATTGGACAAGCTTATTGACAGTCGTGCCACTCTCACATTGGCTCCAATGGGCCTTTCCGACGTCCCCGATGTAGTGATTTGCTGTCAGAGTCGGAAGGACCACTGCAGTCGGATTTCAGTGAAGACCAGTCCGACCGGCATTGTTATCAGCCCCATAGTGTCAAGCTGAATGTCATTTGGAATACTGAGATTTCTCTCTAATTGAATACTAGCCATGAACTACTTGATATGTAAGCCTCTCAAAATTCCCTACTTCCAGTAAAATGCACCACACCCCTGCCCCCACGCAGCAGTTTTGGAGACGTAAGCAATCACAGAGCACTCAAATTAATATCAATTCCTCAAGAGAGAATGTTAAGCATGGCAGGGATCTTTTGTCTTCCCAGAGCCTGTACAAATACAGTGTAGATAGATGAGATGGTGATTGGGTATTCCACTGGATATCGACTCCAAAATATCGACTGACAATGGCTGCCAATATATCATGGACACAAACATAGAAGGTAGGTATATTGTTTTATCCTTTTTTGCAATAAATAAAAGATTAAAATCGCGTTAACTACCATATAGTAATTTTAGTGGTTAATTGTATTCTATCATGTTTTTATTCCGGTAGCCGCTCTTCCATTTACCTCCGTGCTGGCCTGGACGTTGGCAGTTCCCGAGCCTCACCGCCACTACTTTCCCCAGAAGGGGAGACCAGGAGAACCCGGAACACGCTGCTGGGGGGACTACAACCCCCAGCATCCTTTGTGCTTCTCAAACTCGCATATATCTGAGACGCCGGCCCAGGGCCCAGTGTAGCTGCTCTTCTGTTTACCTCCGTGCTGGCCTGGACGTTGGCAGTTTCCGAGCCTCACCTCCACTACTTTCCCCAGGAGGGAAGACCAGGAGAACCCGGAACACGCTGCTGGGGGGACTACAACCCCCAGCATCCTTTGCGCTTCTCAAACGCAGATAAATCTGAGACAATGGCGCGCGGCATGGGTGCCCATGGGGATGTGTCCGGGCCAAGGGCAGGCCCGTCCACGCCCGTCGGAGCCCAGAAGAGGCTGGCCTGGGACCCCCTCTAACACCTGGCCTTCCAGAGAGATGAGTCTCATCCATTCAAGAGGTACTGTCCCATTGTTACTCTTCTTTATAAACCCTTTAAGGCACCTTAACTCACACCTGTATCTAAAATGAGTAAACGTAAGGGCCACAGTGATCGTATGGGATGCGGAGTAACTGGGACACTTGATGCCTTTATAATGAGGGCTGAATCAATGCTCAGCCCCGAGATTGAGCTAACGGAGCGGCGGCTCTCTCTGGACTCACTGATCTTGCAGTAGGGCTCCTCCATTGGTAATCACAGTACGGTCAGCACCCCGCTAATTCCCTCCCAAATTCTACCTACACCCCACTTGGCGCCAGTCTTGAACGCGTCCTCTCTACCCGTCATATCAAATGGGCTTAATATAGTGACGAGGGGCCAGGCTGCAAAATCTCAGTCCGATGATAACAACAGTGAGCCACCAGTAAAAAGAAGGGGTGGTGGATTGCAAAAACAAAAGCCCTTGAAAGGGACTCTGAAAGGGATTCGATCTGCTAAACCAAAAGGGCATGGAGAACTGGAACAGGGGCTAATCCCTACTTTAATGACCACCGACCAGGACACATTGCCCTCCCAGACGAACGGCGAGGACTTTTGGAAAAGTACTGAGACTCTGGTCACTGTACTCCTGAACCCTCTCCTGCTTAAACTATGCTAAATCGAAGAGAGACTTTCTCGTGTTGAGGGCTTGGGCACATGCCATCACCCCCAATCCCAATGCACACGCCCTGGTACTGAAGAAGGGCCAATAGTTTACTCGGAGGTGAGGGCATGTCCAATAGCAACCAACATCGTGGGGGTTCATCTATCTCAGGCACCCCAACAAAATAATAAGAATTCGAGCACACTTGATGCCACTCCCCGCTCTTGCGGCCAAAACCCCCAGCACAACCCAATGAGCACTTTGCAAATTCAAGGGAACCCACTAATACTTCCCACTTATATCCCAGTAGCACCTTAAAAAGCTGCTATTTAATTTGCAGTAATTCAAACAGTGGTTCATGAGCTAAAATAACAAACTATAAAACAATTGGTATAAAAAAGGAAGAAATTGTGCAAAAAAAGGAAAAACTCTGCTGGCTTAAATTCACAATGACCATGTACATAAGTAATCTCAAAAAATGATATTTAATATAAATTCAATTAGACACAAAAGAGGAACAAAATTGTAAGGGCGCTCATACAGTTACACAAACAATAATAAAATTAGGAACATAGACATAAACTGAACAAACAGTGGCAGAGAAAAAAACATGAAACAACAACAAATAACAAAATACACAATATAACAATTGCGTCCTCCCTTAATTAGGCCACGTTTTTAAGCGTTGACGGCGTTTCGACCCACAGATACTTTGGGGGTCATCTTCAGGACAAAGGACTTCAAATATGCGAGCGTCCACTTTCTTTTCTCGATGGATCTCTGTAATATACACGAGGGAGGAACACCAATCTTCGTGTGTCTGGCCAAAATGCCGAAATTTTTGGAGGAGATCCTACAACTGTCGGTATGCCTAAAAGGAGTCCCACCGCATTACTTAAATCATAATAAAACACTGGACCAAGTTGGGCTGCAAATTCAGTGAGAAGATCAGGATGTTGGTGTACCCAACAGTCAGATAGCAGAATCACAATCAGGGTTAATAATTCAATTATTCCGAACTTGAGTATCCCAGTGTGCCGCGTCCCATCAGCGTTTCGCGTCCCGAAAATTTGGGCCGTTATTTTCGGGACGCGAAACGCTGATTGTGATTTTGCTATCTGACTGTTGGGTACACCAACATCCTGATCTTCTCACTGAATTTGCAGCCCAAGTTGGTCCAGTGTTTTATTATGATTTAAGTAATGCGGTGGGACTCCTTTTAGGCATACCGACAGTTGTAGGATCTCCTCCAAAAATTTCGGCATTTTGACCAGACAAATGAAGATTGGTGTTCCTCCCTCGTGTATATTACATCGAGAAAAGAAAGTGGACGCTCGCATATTTGAAGTCCTTAAGGGAAGACCAATCGACGCCTAATACTCTAGGCAACCTGGGATTACCCCTTGAGAACAGATTCGCCCCACTTTATGGTATGGATCTCTGCGATTGACGACTCCCAAAGTCCAATGAGGGGTCTATTTCAGCGAGAACGCTATCACCCGATACCCACGTGACCTTCATGAACAACGAACCGAGGAAGGGGAAGCCAATACATTTAAATAAACATCCTGGAACGTGGCGGGCATTATAAACAACTTGGGTGATGATCATTGGCTGAAACTCTGTAAGGAACATGATATGTCCTGCTTACAGGAAACATGGGCAACGGATCCCATTTTTATAAATGGATATCGTTCCTATCAAACAAGGGCAACCCCGTCAGCTTCAGGGAGGGCCAAGGGTGGCCTTCTAACCTTGATCCCCAATACATCAGCATTGAAAGCTAAGAAGTTTGTAGGAAAGAGTCCTTACTTCCACCTCCTCATCTTTGAGCTGGCCAACCAAGGTACTTGGCTCTTAATAAATTTCTATAATAATAACTTTGTGCCAAACATGCACCTAGTTGTAGAGGAGGTGAATAGGGAAATTGACGAGGCAACAAAAACAATAAGGAAAAAGGAGCCCTTAAACATTATCTGGATGGGTGATTTTAACATTCACCCATGCAAGTACAACCAAGAGAGTGTATGCAGCCTGGAGGATCTTATGGGAAATGCGGTATACCACTTCTACCATACCAACTATTGTAACAGTCTTAATAGGACCCTTGGGTCTAGGAATATGGTAATAGTTAATAAGCAGTCCACCTCTTCGGACTCCCCAAAAAAACCTTTCACCGAGATGCCCAGTTGTAATCATGTTGACGCCCAATTTACGAGCTTTAGCGACCACGCTATTTTAACCTGTGAGATACTTGTGACCCACAGAAAGGTGACCAAGCAACAGGAAATAGGACTTCCACTATTAGCTTGGAGAAATGGCTACCAATTAAAGTGGGCCCAAATTGACAAACTTAAATTGATCCCTGAAATAATAAGGAACTCCTTTGATAGCATCAGTAATTGCTTGGATTCAAAGATTCCCCCCCCCCGAGCTCTGCTATCATCTTTCACAGAACTATTAGAACATATAAAAAGGGCGATAGATAAATGCGCAAGGGGTCAGGGTTGGTTTGACTCGCCCTGTTCAAAATCCAGGAAGGCCCTCGTCAAAGCCCTAAGAACACAACCCAGAAATGCGGCCCAAATTCCCTCACTTCATAGTGAATACAAATTAGCAAGAAGGCACTGGGAGAGGGTAATGAGGGAGGAGAATTGGGCTAAACTAGAGCTTGCATCATTAACGGGCAACAGCAAGGAGTTCTGGGAGATAATAAACGCATCACTATTTTAAGACTCAAAGGGACCCTACTTTAGGCACTAATGTAGGAGAAGAAGAATGGGTGGCGCACTATTCAAATATTTTCTCTCTCACCACTTCCCCTGCCTCATCTCTTGTCACCACAGGCTCCAATACCCAGGAAAATCTATTGTTCTCGTTTACAGAAGTAAGGAGTGGGCTAGAGGCCTGTAGCACCGGTAAAGCCCGGGCCCGATGAGGTACCAATAGACTTTTTCCAGGAGAACGAAGATCTGTGGGTCCCCTTGCTGACTAATGTTTTCAACAAGATAGCTTTAGTAGGCCCCCCTCCCTCTTGGAAGACAAGCATAATAGTCCCGATTTATAAAAAGGGCGATAAGGGAAACCCTAAGAATTATAGACCAATTTCCCTTATAGATATGATAGATAAACTTATGGGCCGCCTTCTTTTATCAAGGCTGGAGACCTGGGCGTGGGATAGGAACATTTTAATGCAGCCACAGTATGGATTTCAGCGGGGGAAGGGCACTGTAGACCAGTGCCTGAATCTCTCACTAATTATGGATAAATACACCAGAGCTACGGGTGGGAAAATCTATCTTGCATTCATGGATTTATCTGCAGTGTCCCACCCTAAGCTCTGGAGTATAATGGAAGATATGGGATTGATCAGGTCATAATTGACTTTATCCGCCAATTGTATTCTGATGCTTCTTCAAGTGTCCGTTATGGGAAAAACGGGGAGTGTACCCATCCTTTTAAGATCTTAAGAGGGGTAAGGCAAGGTTGCGTCCTCGCACCGTTCCTTTTCTCCATCTATACTAACGGCGTGGAAGAAGCGCTTGCAGGCGCAACCTTGGATGTCCCTGTGTCCGACTTTCATCGGCTACCAATCTTGGCATATGCCGATGACGCCGTACTGATTGCCATAACGGGTTTGGGTCTCCAACGCCTCATAGCAGCATATGTGGCTTTTATGTACACGTTGGACCTCAAAGTTAACCAGTCAAACTCTTTTGTAATCATTTCAGGGGCAGGGAAAAGAGATAAAATACCGCATTTCCAAATTGGATTCAGGGAAAATCGAGGTGGTTAATTCCTTCCCTTATCTAGGGCTACTTTTTGATAAAAATTAAACGTGGACACAGTTGGTCGAAGGAAGGGCCATGGCTATGGAGTAGAGCCTAGCGACGCTAAAATCCTTTTCTAATAGGCTGGGTGCAAAACCACTAGTCCCCATTAAAAAAAAATGTACTACGCTAAGATGAAATCAGCTGCTACCTATGGGGCAGGCGTATGGGGTATGGCACACATTGACTCACTCCAAACCATTGAAATTTTTTTTTTTTTAAATAATTAGCTCCTCTCCCACAATCCTATTCAAATTATGACTTTAATAGAGAATTGGGTCTCCCATAGATCACTGATTCCATCAGATTAGCCCCGCTCCTGCTGTGGCTCTCCATATGGCGTAGGGACACTGTGCCCCTTACCCAGAATATTATAGGAGATATTTTAAAACTGGAGAACTACAGCAGGATCAGATGGCTGAACTACGTGGAACGGGAATTGACTGCCATAGGGTTGAAAGATCTTTTTAAGGACCCAACTACCTGTAGAAAGACGTCCAGGCAGAGGTTGGTTGACACATTTATGTTGCGGGCAGAATATAAACGTATGGAGAAGAACTATCGTAAACAGCTGGTCCTCATGTATCAAACAACCCCACCGATGTTAAAGGGAGGGTATTTTTATTTAGCAGACATTCCAATATCACACCATAAGTTTATCCTACTGAGATTTCGCCTGAACTTGATCCCGCTGATGCTAGGGTATCTGGGTAGAAGATTTAAGCATTCCGAACTGTCTTTGTGCCCGTGTGACATCCAATCATCCCAAAATGACATTCACTTATTATTCTTCTGTAGCCTGTACACGCAGGAAAGAAAGAAACTCATTATACCGATGTTAAAGAGGCACAATTTTAACTATTTTGGGTTGCATTATACTTTCTAAAATCTCTGCCCAACCCGTTTGTCTGCTTCTCAGTAGCATCATTTTTATGGGCATATATGCGGAAAAGGAAGCAAGTGAGTCATTAACCAGACTGTGGGGATCTTTTATCTTTATTTTTATGATATTTAATAACTGTTATTTTAATTTTCATTTTAAATGAACCTAAGTGTATGTGCCTATGGGATTGCTTTATGAATTTGACTGGGCATGGTTTTACGTTATAAATTGGGACTGGACGTGACTGTTACAATCTTGTTTTTATGTACTTTTATGATCTTAATTGTGAAAGATCGAACAAAGTTTCTACTGACTGACTGACTATTCAGTTAGCTAAAGTAGTGTGACATTCATATTGAAATATTTTTTTAAATCTTACAGTAATGTAAAATGTTTTGTGGGCTGTTGTGTTTATTTGGGGAATGGGCGGCTAGTTGATTTACAATATTATTTTATATTTGTTGATTATTTTGTTAATTATTTATTTTTGTAGTTTTTATTTCTTTACATGTTTAATAGCATTTTTATGTGTGCAATTATTTAAAATTTTGCATTCTCAGGTTTAATGGAGAATTTGATGAGTAGCGTTTTAAATAAAATATAAAAAAACTGATATTAATGATTTATGTAATAAGCATGCACTCTCTTAATTTTGGAAATTATTTTCATTTATCTAATTAATTTAAAATAAGGAAACTGTTTATATATATATTTACAATTATTTTATCAACTTTTATTATGGTTTGCAGGATTTATTGGAGTTTGGGTGGGTAATGTCATTTTTAAAGTGTATATTAGTTATTGGTAAATGTTTAATATGATTAATCTGTACTGATTTTTGTTGCTGATTATATGGTTACTTGTTGTATAAATTTCACAATCATTTGTTTATTTTTATTTTTATAGTGGCTAGTCATTTAATTAAGATAAATAATAATTTATGCTAATTGGATAATATTTGATGTATGTTAGTTTTTAACAGATTTCGCTTTAGCTTAACATTTCTAGTTTTTTTTACAACTTATTGAATTATGTGATTATATATTTAAACAAAAAATATTTAGTACATTTTTGTTACTGATTGTGGTGTATGTTGGGAGGTGACTCGTTTCATTTAAAAATATAAATACATTATAATTCAGTTAAAACTAAATTTAGAAATGTAAAGTTTTTTCGGGTTGTGAATTAATTTGATATTATTAAAATATATTTTACAGTTATTCTTTTTAGGTTTGTGGGTTTTTATTTCTAAGGTTAAAGCATACAATTTATTTAAAAAATGATTTTAAATAGATTTAATACATTTTCAAAATTCCTATAAATTTGTAATTCCTCATAACAAAATTTTAATATTTTTTAAGATATTCAATTGTAAATTATATTTCAAAACTTTCTTTGTAAAATTCAGAAGCACGTTTTAATAAGAAATAGTATTTTTGGGGAATTGTGAAAACGGCTCCACTAATCATACTTTCTTGAATTTTTGTTGGACTGGAATTAGAAGAGTTAATGTCACATTCACCCGCCATGGCCGAGCGTAACTCACGCAATTTGTTGTAGCATAATTGAGAGGAAGTATATCAAAATTATGCATGATTGTGCAGAATTACGCAAGGAACATAACCCTGCAATTAGTGCTATTGTTGTAGTGTAAAATGCTGCTCACATCCCAAATTACCCAGAGGATGCATTTTGCACAAAGAAAACAGCATTAAATGCAACAGAACATGAACAAAAAAAGCAGCTGCTCAAGCTCTGTTCCTGTGCTCTTGGGTTGGCATTTTTGTCTAAAATTAAGCAAAATTATGCAAACTGACGAATTCGTGCAGTTTTCAGTAATTTCACAGAGTAACACAAAATTGCAGAAATTACTTTGATTACTCTTATGTTATCAAAATTTTGCGAGACCAAATCACCCCTCCAACAATTTATAAACTTTTTCTAATGTTTGTGAGACTAAAGTTAGAGTAGTAAATCTGACTTCTCCCGACCCGTATGTGCCCTTTCTCTAACGTTTGTTAGATAGGAGATAGAATAGTAAATCAGACCCTCCGTCCTCCAATGTATACACTTTCCAAATGTGTGCTAGACTGGAATGAGAATAATAAATCTGACCACACTGCCTTCAATGTATGCACTTTCTCCAAAGTTGGTTAGTTTTGTTGGAGATCAGGATGATGTTTTGACTGCTCTTCCATTGGACATATCAGCTTAACAATCTCTCGCAAGCAAAAGAAAGAGAACTCCCGGATCTCCTCTAATCTCCCATGTTTACAAAAGCCTTCGAAGTGAGGGGGATGATGATGAGCCCGAGATTGTTAGCGTGGAGAGTGGCACAGAGGTATCCAGATCACCTCTATTCAACCTACTCTTAGTCATGTAGTTCTGCCAACACTACAAGCTTCTGTCTTTTCAAGCCCCAAAACTCTGCAGCAACCACCACCCTTACCGCAATCACTGCCCACCCTAAAAAAAGGCAAACAAAACCTGCTCCACCTCAACAAGTTCTGCAGACCTTTGGACAATAAGAAAGGTATCCTCCCCAGTCTGTGACTTTTTCACACTCAGGTTGCATGAGGAGCATATTGGAGAATGCTCAATGTACTGCAAAAGAGTTCAATATAGTAGGCGAGGTAGATATTACAGTACTGAACCATCTGAAAAATTAACACACAATTATGTTGAAAGAACATCTCAAAAAGATTGTTGCTGGTGAGAAAGAAGAAGAAGTTGAACTGGTTGAAGGAGGTGGTGGTAAGGAAAAATATGATGCCAGTGTCGTGAAGCAGCCCTGCGACTGTCACTCATTTTCTGTGCGGTCATTACCTGCAGCAGCCTTGGAATTTTACAAAGGATAGAGAGCACCTAAGCAGCCTACCTGCTCCCTGTAGGTCACTAGTGGATGCATCACAAAGAAAATAGTCACAACAACCAACTATCAAGACTATGTTCACCAAGTAGTCACAGTACCACCGAACTGATGATAAAGTCCATTTACATAGAAGGTAGCTGACCAAAATATTAGTGCTTGACCTTCTACCTTTTTTGTGGAAGGGAAGGAGTTCTGGATTTGTCGAGATCCTCTGTACAAAATGGAAGGTTCTCAGCTAGTCCTATGTCTCCACTGTTGCTGTGCCAGCGATGCAACGTCAAGTGCTGCAAAGCGTTGGTGAAGCTATTAAGGAGTGCCACCTAGTTCACCGCTGACCTCCAAGAAGCCAGACCCACCTGCAGATGCCTTGAGAAGAACTGGCGAAACAACAAGACGCCCGAAAACCACACCACATACAAAGACGCCACGACGAAATACCACCATCACATCAGAGCCACCAAAAGAACCTTCATCCACAACAAAATCCTCACAAACACCAGCAACCCCAAGGAGATTTTCAGCATCATCCAGGAATTCACCAAACCCACCAGCGAAACAACAGACATTACCCCCTCCCAGGACCTCTGCGACAAGCTCAGAACATACTTCCACCAGAAAATCAAGAACCTCTACGATAACTTCAAAAACCAAACCCCTGACTCCGCGACCATTGCCCCCTCCAGCAACACCAGCTAGCCCACCATCGCCTCCTGGACACCGGTCACGACCGAAGAGACCACCTCGACCATGAAAGGCATCCACTCAGGGGTCCTCACGGACCCCTGCCCACTCCACATCTACCACAGAGCCGCCATTGCACCAAAACTGCAACACATCATCAACGCCACCTTCAGGTCCGGCACCTTCTTTGACGACTGCAAACGCGCCGAAGTCAGGCCCCTGCTCAAGAAACCCTCGGCAGATCCCATGGACCTCAAAAACTACCGACCCATCTCTCTCCTCCCCTTCATGGCAAAAGTCGCTGAGAAGACCGTCAACACTCAGCTAACTAAATTCATCGAAGACAACTCCATCCTCGACCCTTCCCAATCTGGTTTCCACAGCAACCACAGCACAGAGACTGCACTACTTGCCACCACAGAGGACATCGGCACCCTCCTCGACCAAGGCCACACAGCAGCCCTGATACTACTCAACCTGTCAGCAGCATTCAACACCGTCTCCCACCGCACACTCACTGCCAGACTACACGACGCCGGCATTCAAGGAACCGCCCTCGATCGGATCCACTCATTCCTCACCGGCAGAAGCCAAAGAATCAGGCTACCACCCTTCCTCTCCAAACTCACAGAAATCAACTGCAGAGTACCCCAGGGATCATCACTCAGCCCAACCCTCTTCAACATCTACATGGCCCCCCTCGCCGCCATCATCAGACAGCATGGCCTCAACATAGTATCCTATGCTGACGACACCCAGCTCATCCTCTCCCTAGCCAAGGACCCCACCATCACCAGACTCAACTTCCAGAAAGGAATGCAGGACGTCACACCCTGGATGAGAAACAGCTGCCTGAAGCTCAACTCGGAGAAGACAGAAGTCCTCGTACTCGGAACCACCCCCTCAACATGGAACAACACCTGGTGGCCCACCGCACTCGGCAACCCTCCGACCCCCACGGACCACGCTAGAAACCTCGGCATCGTACTCGACTCCTCCCTAAGCATGAACAAGCTGGTCAACGCCGTCGCATCCAGCTGTTTCAACACCCTCTGCATCCTCCGGAAAACCTACAAATGGATCCCCCCTGAATCAAGGAAGACAGTCACCCACGCACTCATAACCAGCAGGCTGGACTATGGAAACACCCTCTACGCCGGCATCAACAAGTCTCTACTCCGCAAACTCCCGATGATACAGAACACCGCAGCCAGAATCGTCCTCGGCATCCCCGGACACGAGCACATCAGCCAACACCTACGGAACCTCCACTGGCTCCCCGTCGAGAAGAGAGTCACCTTCAAGATACTCACCCACGTCTACAAATGCCTCCACAACACAGGACCCCAATACCTCAACAAAAGAATGGCCGTCCATGTACCCAAAAGAAACCTCCGCTCCACAAACCTCGCCCTCGCCGAAACCCTGCACATCCGCAGAGCCAGAACAGGAGGTAGAACCTTCTCCTACATCGCAGCCAAGACCTGGAACGAGCTCCTTGCCGACATCAGACGTGCACCCTCCCTGAACACCTTCAGGAAAGCTCTCAAGACCTGGCTTTTCGACTAATAGGTACTGCTGTCCCCCCCCCAGCACCTTGAGACCCTCAGGGGTGAGTAGCGTGCTTGACACTCCCTGATTGATTGATTGAAGGATAGCGCTGTTCAGTACATTCACCTCACAATATACAGGCCGACCTATTGTCAATCATCAGATTTGTGTATTAATGAACTCTGGATCTCCTTCAAGAGAGTGACCGAAAGGCTAGCCGCTGGTCTCACCATTGATGATGCCTTTTGAAGGATTTGTGCCATTCAACAGTTGTGAAGTTCAACATTGAGAAATCACATAGAGGTGCCAACATCTTGGATGATTTTAATATCAAAGTCTATGAATGGCAACTAACCAGAAGTCTTAACACTGGACTCGTTGCCACTGACATTGGAAGTAATGTTGTCATGGCTGAAGGGTGATACTTCAGAGGCCTGTGTTTAGCTTATTGCATAAATCTAATTGTGCATGACTTCCTCAAAAGAAGTAGTCAACAACATACTGGTCAGCTGTTGCAGTATTTGCACTCATTGTCGTCATTTTTTCAAAGCCCAGAAGCAGATGAGGATCATTCCACATGCTAATTGAGTGCAACTGCCAAATGCACGATGATGGAGTTGGGAAAATGGGGGCTAGTGGAGTGCCTGATCCACATACTAAAGTCTTTTATGGTTATGACACAGGAAGTCAGTGAGAAGGACAGTACCATAAGCCAAAAGATATCATTGTTGCCCGTTTTCAGGAATGATTGATTTGCAAAAAGTGAAGGAGCCATTTAGCAATGCAAATGAAGAAGCAGCTGCTTTGGTCAACAGCTGAATTCTTTGCTTGAACACAAATCAAAGGCTGTCAAAAAAGACTGTGCCCCTTGAAGAGTACATCTGTACCGAAATACTGGATGAACAGTACAAAAGAGCATTGTCTACTTTCATTCATTTCTCAACAAAGAATATCTAAATTTTCAAGATATGGATTGCCAGGAAATTGGATGATCGAGATGATGAAAGTTTGCAAAACTCAAAGCTGAAGTGCAGCCATCAACCTCTGCGGAGGACAGTGCTGTTGCCTCTGAGCCATCAACAAGCTTGTTGCAAATGTATCAGCACCATCCAATAACGTGGCCGGCTATTACTAAATGAAGAGAAACAACAGATTCACTTCTGACATCTGTAATAGGCTGATTTCAGATGTCAGGGGTGAGTGTCTGAAAAGTTTCATCTCTCCGTCCATCATGTCCTTGTGTTTGCTTTGTTCACCCTAAGTTGGCAGAGTATGCCCAGACGTGGGTCCCTTGCCGACTTTGCCACTGGATTCAAGCTAGCCTGGCTGATGAGGGCTGTTAGCCCGAAACCGGTCCCAGGATGCTTGTTTCCGGTCAAGGGAAGACATGGCTTGGCAGTTCGGGCTGGACAGTTCCCATGAGGCAAAGGGTCAAGACTGAATTGCATATAGCTGTGTCAGAACTGGGTTGGTGAAGTGAGCTAAAGAACGATGATGGATTCAACCCAGATCTGTGACTGGGGGTGAGTGTCTGAAAAGTTTCAGCGCTCTGTCCATCATCTCCTTGTGTTTGCTTTGTTCGCCCTAAGTTGGCAGGGTATGCCCAGACGTGGGGACCTTGCTCACTTTGCCATTGAATTCAAGCTAGCCTGGCTGATAAGGGCTGTAAGTCCGAAACCGGTCCCAGGATGCTTGTTTCTGGTGCAGGGAAGACTTGGCTTGGCAGTTTGGGCTGGACTGTTCTCATGAGGCACAGGGTCAAGACTGATTTGCATATAGCTGTGTCTGAACTGGGGTGGCGAAGTGAGCTAAAGAACGATGATGGATTCAACCCAGATCTGTGACTGGGGGTGAGTGTCTGAAAAGTTTCAGCGTTCCGTCCATCATCTCCTTGTGTTTGCTTTGTACGCCCTAAGTTGGCAGGGTATGCCCAGACGTGGGCCCCTTGCTCACTTTGCCACTGGAATCAAGCTAGCCTGGCTGATGAGGGCTGTGAGCCCGAAAATGGTACCAGGATGCTTGTTTCCGGTCCAGGGAAGACATGGCTTGGCAGTTCGGGCTGGACTGTTCCCATGAGGCACAGGGTCAAGACTGATTTGCATATAGCTGTGTCTGAACTGGGGTGGCGAAGTGAGCTAAAGAATGATGATGGATTCAACCCAGATCTGTGACTGGGGGTGAGTGTCTGAAAAGTTTCAGCGCTCCGTCCATCATCTCCTTGTGTTTTCTTTGTTCGCCCTAAGTTGGCTGGGTATGCCCAGGCGTGGGTCCCTTGCTCACTTTGCCACTGGATTCAAGCTAGCCCGGCTGAGGAGGGATGTTAGCCTGAAACTGGTCCCAGGATGCTTGTTTCGGGTCCAGGGAAGCCATGGCTTGGCAGTTTGGGCTGGACTGTTCCCATGAGGCACAGGGTCAAGACTGATTTGCATATAGCTGTGTCTCAACTGGGGTGGCGAAGTGAGCTAAAGAATGATGATGGATTCAACCCAGATCTGTGACTGGGGGTGAGTGTCTGAAACATTTTAGCGCTCCGTTCATCATCTCCTTGTGTGTGCTTTGTTCGCCCTAAGTTGGCAGGGTATGCCCAGGCGTGGGTCCCTTGCTCACTTTGCCACTGAATTCAAGCTAGCCTGGCTGAGGAGGGCTGTTAGCCCGAAACCGGTACCAGGATGCTTGTTTCCGGTCCAGGGAAGACATGGCTTGGCAGTTCGGGCTGGACTGTTCCCATGAGGCACAGGGTCAAGACTGATTTGCATATAGCTGTGTCTGAACTGGGGTGGCGAAGTGAGCTAAAGAACGATGATGGATTCAACCCAGATATGTGACTGGGGGTGAGTGTCTGACAAGTTTCAGTGCTCCATCCATCATCTCCTTGTCTTTGCTTTGTTCGCCCTAAGTTGGCAGGGTATGCCCAAACGTGGGTCCCTTGCTCACTTTGCCACTGGATTCAAGCTAGCTGGCTGATGAGGGCTGTTAGCATGAAACCGGTCCCAGGATGCTTGTTTCCGGTCCAGGGAAGACATGGCTTGGCAGTACAGGCTGGACTGTTCCCATGAGGCACAGGGTCAAGACTGAATTGAATGTAGCTGTGTCTGAACTGGGGTGGCGAAGTGAGCTAAAGAACGATGATGGATTCAACCCAGATCTGTGATAGGGGGTGAGTGTCTGAAAAGTTTCATCTCTCCGTCCATCATCTCCTTGTGTTTGCTTTGTTCGCCCTAAGTTGGCAGGGTATGCCCAGACGTGGGTCCCTTGCTCACTTTGCCACTGGATTCAAGCTAGCCCGGCTGATGAGGGCTGTTAGCCCGAATCCGGTCCCAGGATGCTTGTTTCTGGTCAAGGGAAGACATGGCTTGGCAGTTCGGGCTGGACAGTTCCCATGAGGCAAAGGGTCAAGACTGAATTGCATATAGCTGTGTCTGAACTGGGGTGGTGAAGTGAGCTAAAGAACGATGATGGATTCAACCCAGATCTGTGACTGGGGGTGAGTGTCTGAAAAGTTTCAGCGCTCTGTCCATCATCTCCTTGTGTTTGCTTTGTTCGCCCTAAGTTGGCAGGGTATGCCCAGACGTGGGGCCCTTGCTCACTTTGCCACTGAATTCAAGCTAGCCTGGCTGATAAGGGCTGTAAGTCCGAAGCCGGTCCCAGGATGCTTGTTTCTGGTCCAGGGAAGACATGGCTTGGCAGTTTGGGCTGGACTGTTCTCATGAGGCACAGGGTCAAGACTGATTTGCATATAGCTGTGTCTGAACTGGGGTGGCGAAGTGAGCTAAAGAACGATGATGGATTCAACCCAGATCCGTGACTGGGGGTGAGTGTCTGAAAAGTTTCAGCGTTCCGTCCATCATCTCCTTGTGTTTGCTTTGTTCGCCCTAAGTTGGCAGGGTATGCCCAGACGTGGGCCCCTTGCTCACTTTGCCACTGGATTCAAGCTAGCCTGGCTGATGAGGGCTGTGAGCCCGAAAATGGTACCAGGATGCTTGTTTCCGGTCCAGGGAAGACATGGCTTGGCAGTTCGGGCTGGACTGTTCCCATGAGGCACAGGGTCAAGACTGATTTGCATATAGCTGTGTCTGAACTGGGGTGGCGAAGTGAGCTAAAGAATGATGATGGATTCAACCCAGATCTGTGACTGGGGGTGAGTGTCTGAAAAGTTTCAGCGCTCCGTCCATCATCTCCTTGTGTTTTCTTTGTTCACCCTAAGTTGGCTGGGTATGCCCAGACGTGGGTCCCTTGCTCACTTTGCCACTGGATTCAAGCTAGCCCGGCTGAGGAGGGATGTTAGCCCGAAACTGGTCCCAGGATGCTTGTTTCGGGTCCAGGGAAGCCATGGCTTGGCAGTTCGGGCTGGACTGTTCCCATGAGGCACAGGGTCAAGACTGATTTGCATATAGCTGTGTCTCAACTGGGGTGGCGAAGTGAGCTAAAGAATGATGATGGATTCAACTCAGATCTGTGACTGGGGGTGAGTGTCTGAAACATTTTAGCGCTCCGTTCATCATCTCCTTGTGTTTGCTTTGTTCGCCCTAAGTTGGCAGGGTATGCCCAGGCGTGGGTCCCTTGCTCACTTTGCCACTGGATTCAAGCTAGCCTGGCTGAGGAGGGCTGTTAGCCCGAAACCGGTCCCAGGATGCTTGTTTCCGGTCCAGGGAAGACATGGCTTGGCAGTTCGGGCTGGACTGTTCCCATGAGGCACAGGGTCAAGACTTATTTGCATATAGCTGTGTCTTAACTGGGGTGGCGAAGTGAGCTAAAGAACGATGATGGATTCAACCCAGATCTGTGACTGGGGGTGAGTGTCTGAAAAGTTTCAGTGCTCCATCCATCATCTCCTTGTCTTTGCTTTGTTCGCCCTAAGTTGGCAGGGTATGCCCAAACGTGGGTCCCTTGCTCACTTTGCCACTGGATTCAAGCTAGCTGGCTGATGAGGGCTGTTAGCCTGAAAGCGGTCCCAGGATGCTTGTTTCCGGTCCAGGGAAGACATGGCTTGGCAGTACAGGCTGGACTGTTCCCATGAGGCACAGGGTCAAGACTGAATTGAATGTAGCTGTGTCTGAACTGGGGTGGCGAAGTGAGCTAAAGAACAATGATGGATTCAACCCAGATCTGTGATAGGGGGTGAGTGTCTGAAAAGTTTCATCTCTCCGTCCATCATCTCCTTGTGTTTGCTTTGTTCGCCCTAAGTTGGCAGGGTATGCCCAGACGTGGGTCCCTTGCTCACTTTGCCACTGGATTCAAGCTAGCCCGGCTGATGAGGGCTGTTAGCCCAAATCCGGTCCCAGGATGCTTGTTTCCGGTCAAGGGAAGACATGGCTTGGCAGTTCGGGCTGGACAGTTCCCATGAGGCAAAGGGTCAAGACTGAATTGCATATAGCTGTGTCTGAACTGGGGTGGTGAAGTGAGCTAAAGAACGATGATGGATTCAACCCAGATCTGTGACTGGGGGTGAGTGTCTGAAAAGTTTCAGCGCTCTGTCCATCATCTCCTTGTGTTTGCTTTGTTCGCCCTAAGTTGGCAGGGTATGCCCAGACGTGGGGCCCTTGCTCACTTTGCCACTGAATTCAAGCTAGCCTGGCTGATAAGGGCTGTAAGTCCGAAACCGGTCCCAGGATGCTTGTTTCTGGTGCAGGGAAGACATGGCTTGGCAGTTTGGGCTGGACTGTTCTCATGAGTAACCCTGGGCAAAGCACTACGCTACGCTCGCGTAGTTTGCGAAGTTTGCGCTACTTCGCACAACGCGAGTGCACGTAGCACAGTGCAAACACGCGTAGCGTAGTGCAGCGGTCATTTTTGCTTGCTCGCGGTCCTCAACGTCAAGTTGGCGACCGCGAGCAAGCAAAATGACATCCCAGCGAGACTTTTCCTCGTTCGCGATCAGCAACATCAAGTTGCCGATCGCGAGCGTGGAAAATAAACCTCCCGGCGAGATTCTCAACGCGGGGAGGTCAGGTTTCTCATTGCGAGTGGTCGCGTATGCTCGCGACCGCTCGCGATGAGAAACTACCAGTCCGCGTTGAGAAGCTGCCGCTCGAGTAAAAATCTACTCGAGCGGCAGTACGAGCTGCTGCACTGTGCAAGATGCCGTTTTCAATGATTGCACAGTGCAGACAAGCATCCGGCACTGTGCAATCATTGCGAATGCTGCGCACTACGCAGTTCGCGTAGTGCTACGCGTAGCTCGCGTAGTGCGAACTGCACTTTGCGTAGCTTCGCGTAGCGCTACTTCGCGAACTACGCCCATGCTTACTCATGAGGCACAGGGTCAAGACTGATTTGCATATAGCTGTGTCTGAACTGGGGTGGCGAAGTGAGCTAAAGAACGATGATGGATTCAACCCAGATCCGTGACTGGGGGTGAGTGTCTGAAAAGTTTCAGCGTTCCGTCCATCATCTCCTTGTGTTTGCTTTGTTCGCCCTAAGTTGGCAGGGTATGCCCAGGCGTGGGTCCCTTGCTCACTTTGCCACTGGATTCAAGCTAGCCTGGCTGATGAGGGATGTGAGCCCGAAAATGGTACCAGGATGCTTGTTTCCGGTCCAGGGAAGACATGGCTTGGCAGTTCGGGCTGGACTGTTCCCATGAGGCACAGGGTCAAGACTGATTTGCATATAGCTGTGTTTGAACTGGGGTGGCGAAGTGAGCTAAAGAATGATGATGGATTCAACCCAGATCTGTGACTGGGGGTGAGTGTCTGAAAAGTTTCAGCGCTCCGTCCATCATCTCCTTGTGTTGTCTTTGTTCGCCCTAAGTTGGCTGGGTATGCCCAGACGTGGGTCCCTTGCTCACTTTGCCACTGGATTCAAGCTAGCCCGGCTGAGGAGGGATGTTAGCCCGAAACTGGTCCCAGGATGCTTGTTTCGGGTCCAGGAAGCCATGGCTTGGCAGTTCGGGCTGGACTGTTCCCATGAGGCACAGGGTCAAGACTGATTTGCATATAGCTGTGTCTGAACTGGGGTGGCGAAGTGAGCTAAAGAATGATGATGGATTCAACCCAGATCCGTGACTGGGGGTGAGTGTCTGAAAAGTTTCAGCGCTCCGTCCATCATCTCCTTGTGTTTGCTTTGTTCGCCCTAAGTTGTCAGGGTATGCCCAGGCGTGGGCCCCTTGCTCACTTTGCCACTGGATTCAAGCTAGCCTGGCTGATGAGGGCTGTGAGCCCGAAAATGGTACCAGGATGCTTGTTTCCGGTCCAGGGAAGACATGGCTTGGCAGTTCGGGCTGGACTGTTCCCATGAGGCACAGGGTCAAGACTGATTTGCATATAGCTGTGTCTGAACTGGGGTGGCGAAGTGAGCTAAAGAATGATGATGGATTCAACCCAGATCTGTGACTGGGGGTGAGTGTCTGAAAAGTTTCAGCGCTCCGTCCATCATCTCCTTGTGTTTTCTTTGTTCGCCCTAAGTTGGCTGGGTATGCCCAGACGTGGGTCCCTTGCTCACTTTGCCACTGGATTCAAGCTAGCCCGGCTGATGAAGGGATGTTAGCCCGAAACTGGTCCCAGGATGCTTGTTTCGGGTCCAGGGAAGCCATGGCTTGGCAGTTCGGGCTGGACTGTTCCCATGAGGCACAGGGTCAAGACTGATTTGCATATAGCTGTGTCTCAACTGGGGTGGCGAAGTGAGCTAAAGATTGATGATGGATTCAACCCAGATCTGTGACTGGGGGTGAGTGTCTGAAACATTTTAGCGCTCCGTTCATCATCTCCTTGTCTTTGCTTTGTTCGCCCTAAGTTGGCAGGGTATGCCCAAACGTGGGTCCCTTGCTCACTTTGCCACTGGATTCAAGCTAGCTGGCTGATGAGGGCTGTTAGCCTGAAACCGGTCCCAGGATGCTTGTTTCCGGTCCAGGGAAGACATGGCTTGGCAGTACAGGCTGGACTGTTCCCATGAGGCACAGGGTCAAGACTGAATTGAATGTAGCTGTGTCTGAATTGGGGTGCCGAAGTGAGCTAAAGAACGATGATGGATTCAACCCAGATCTGTGATAGGGGGTGAGTGTCTGAAAAGTTTCAGCGCTCCGTCCATCATCTCCTTGTGTTTGCTTTGTTCGCCCTAATTTGGCAGGGTATGCCCAGAAGTGGGTCCCTTGCTCACTTTGCCACTGGATTCAAGCTAGCCCGGATGATGAAGGCTGTTAGCCCGAAACCGGTCCCAGGATGCTTGTTTCCGGTCCAGGAAAGACATGGCTTGGCAGTTCGGGCTGGACTGTTCCCATGAGGCACAGGGTCAAGTCTGATTTGCATAAAGCTGTGTCTGACCTGGGGTGGCAAAGTGAGCTAAAGAATGATGATGGTTTCAACCCACATCTGTGACTAGGGGGTGAGTGTCTGAAAAGTTTCAGCGCTCCGTCCATCATCTCCTTGTGTTTGCTTTGTTCGCCCTAAGTTGGCAGGCTTATGCCCAGACGTGGGTCCCTTGCTCACTTTGCCACTGGATTCAAGCTAGCCTGGCTGATGAGGGCTGTGAGCCCGAAAACTGGTACCAGGATGCTTGTTTCCGGTCCAGGGAAGACATGGCTTGGCAGTTCGGGCTGGACTGTTCCCATGAGGCACAGGGTGAAGACTGATTTGCATATAGCTGTGTTTGAACTGGGGTGGCGAAGTGAGCTAAAGAATGATGATGGATTCAACCCAGATCTGTGACTGGGGGTGAGTGTCTGAAACATTTTAGCGCTCCGTTCATCATCTCCTTGTCTTTGCTTTGTTCGCCCTAAGTTGGCAGGGTATGCCCAAACGTGGGTCCCTTGCTCACTTTGCCACTGGATTCAAGCTAGCCTGGCTGATGAGGGCTGTTAGCCTGAAACCGGTCCCAGGATGCTTGTTTCCGGTCCAGGGAAGACATGGCTTGGCAGTACAGGCTGGACTGTTCCCATGAGGCACAGGGTCAAGACTGAATTGAATGTAGCTGTGTCTGAATTGGGGTGGCGAAGTGAGCTAAAGAACGATGATGGATTCAACCCAGATCTGTGACTGGGGGTGAGTCTCTGAAAAGTTTCAGCGCTCCGTCCATCATCTCCTTGTGTTTGCTTTGTTCGCCCTAAGTTGGCAGGGTATGCCCAGACGTGGGTCCCTTGCTCACTTTGCCACTGGATTCAAGCTAGCCTGGCTGATGAAGGCTGTTAGCCCGAAACCGGTGCCAGGATGCTTGTTTCCGGTCCAGGAAAGACATGGCTTGGCAGTTCGGGCTGGACTGTTCCCATGAGGCACAGGGTCAAGTCTGATTTGCATAAAGCTGTGTCTGACCTGGGGTGGCAAAGTGAGCTAAAGAATGATGATGGTTTCAACCCAGATCTGTGACTGGGGGTGAGTGTCTGAAAAGTTTCAGCGCTCCGTCCATCATCTCCTTGTGTTTGCTTTGTTCGCCCTAAGTTGGCAAGGCTATTGCCCAGACGTGGGTCCCTTGCTCACTTTGCCACTGGATTCAAGCTAGCCTGGCTGATGAGGGCTGTGAGCCCGAAACTGGTCCCAGGATGCTTGTTTCCGGTCCAGGAAGACATGGCTTGGCAGTTCGGGCTGGACTGTTCCCATGAGGCACAGGGTGAAGACTGATTTGCATATAGCTGTGTTTGAACTGGGGTGGCGAAGTGAGCTAAAGAATGATGATGGATTCAACCCAGATCTGTGACTGGGGGTGAGTGTCTGAAACAGTTTCAGCGCTCCGTTCATCATCTCCTTGTCTTTGCTTTGTTCGCCCTAAGTTGGCAGGGTATGCCCAGACGTGGGTCCCTTGCTCACTTTGCCACTGGATTCAAGCTAGCCTGGCTGATGAGGGCTGTTAGCCTGAAACCGGTCCCAGGATGCTTGTTTCCGGTCCAGGAAGACATGGCTTGGCAGTACAGGCTGGACTGTTCCCATGAGGCACAGGGTCAAGACTGAATTGAATGTAGCTGTGTCTGAATTGGGGTGGCGAAGTGAGCTAAAGAACGATGATGGATTCAACCCAGATCTGTGACTAGGGGGTGAGTGTCTGAAAAGTTTCAGCGCTCCGTCCATCATCTCCTTGTGTTTGCTTTGTTCGCCCTAAGTTGGCAGGGTATGCCCAGAAGTGGGTCCCTTGCTCACTTTGCCACTGGATTCAAGCTAGCCTGGCTGATGAAGGCTGTTAGCCCGAAACCGGTCCCAGGATGCTTGTTTCCGGTCCAGGAAAGACATGGCTTGGCAGTTCGGGCTGGACTGTTCCCATGAGGCACAGGGTCAAGTCTGATTTGCATAAAGCTGTGTCTGACCTGGGGTGGCAAAGTGAGCTAAAGAATGATGATGGTTTCAACCCACATCTGTGACTGGGGGTGAGTGTCTGAAAAGTTTCAGCGCTCCGTCCATCATCTCCTTGTGTTTGCTTTGTTCGCCCTAAGTTGGAAGGCTTTTGCCCAGACGTGGGCCCCTTGCTCACTTTGCCACTGGATTCAAGCTAGCCTGGCTGATGAGGGCTGTGAGCCCGAAACTGGTACCAGGATGCTTGTTTCCGGTCCAGGGAAGACATGGCTTGGCAGTTCGGGCTGGACTGTTCCCATGAGGCACAGGGTGAAGACTGATTTGCATATAGCTGTGTTTGAACTGGGGTGGCGAAGTGAGCTAAAGAATGATGATGGATTCAACCCAGATCTGTGACTGGGGGTGAGTGTCTGAAAAGTTTCAGCGCTCCGTCCATCATCTCCTTGTGTTTGTCTTTGTTCGCCCCTAAGTTGGCTGGGTATGCCCAGACGTGGGTCCCTTGCTCACTTTGCCACTGGATTCAAGCTAGCCTGGCTGAGGAGGGATGTTAGCCCGAAACTGGTCCCAGGATGCTTGTTTCCGGTCCAGGGAAGCCATGGCTTGGCAGTTCGGGCTGGACTGTTCCCATGAGGCACAGGGTCAAGACTGATTTGCATATAGCTGTGTCTGAACTGGGGTGGCGAAGTGAGCTAAAGAATGATGATGGATTCAACCCAGATGCTGTGACTGGGGGTGAGTGTCTGAAAAGTTTCAGCGCTCCGTCCATCATCTCCTTGTGTTTGCTTTGTTCGCCCTAAGTTGTCAGGGTATGCCCAGACGTGGGCCCCTTGCTCACTTTGCCACTGGATTCAAGCTAGCCTGGCTGATGAGGGCTGTGAGCCCGAAACTGGTACCAGGATGCTTTTTTCCGGTCCAGGGAAGACATGGCTTGGCAGTTCGGGCTGGACTGTTCCCATGAGGCACAGGGTCAAGACTGATTTGCATATAGCTGTGTCTGAACTGGGGTGGCGAAGTGAGCTAAAGAATGATGATGGATTCAACCCAGATCTGTGACTGGGGGTGAGTGTCTGAAAAGTTTCAGCGCTCCGTCCATCATCTCCTTGTGTTTGCTTTGTTCGCCCTAAGTTGGCTGGGTATGCCCAGACGTGGGTCCCTTGCTCACTTTGCCACTGGATTCAAGCTAGCCCGGCTGAGGAGGGATGTTAGCCCGAAACTGGTCCCAGGATGCTTGTTTCGGGTCCAGGGAAGCCATGGCTTGGCAGTTCGGGCTGGACTGTTCCCATGAGGCACAGGGTCAAGACTGATTTGCATATAGCTGTGTCTCAACTGGGGTGGCGAAGTGAGCTAAAGAATGATGATGGATTCAACCCAGATCTGTGACTGGGGGTGAGTGTCTGAAACATTTCAGCGCTCCGTTCATCATCTCCTTGTCTTTGCTTTGTTCGCCCTAAGTTGGCAGGGTATGCCCAGACGTGGGTCCCTTGCTCACTTTGCCACTGGATTCAAGCTAGCCTGGCTGATGAGGGCTGTTAGCCTGAAACCGGTCCCATGATGCTTGTTTCCGGTCCAGGGAAGACATGGCTTGGCAGTACAGGCAGGACTGTTCCCATGAGGCACAGGGTCAAGACTGAATTGAATGTAGCTGTGTCTGAACTGGGGTGCCGAAGTGAGCTAAAGAACGATGATGGATTCAACCCAGATCTGTGATAGGGGGTGAGTGTCTGAAAAGTTTCAGCGCTCCGTCCATCATCTTCTTGTGTTTGCTTTGTTCGCCCTAAGTTGGCAGGGTATGCCCAGAAGTGGGTCCCTTGCTCACTTTGCCACTGGATTCAAGCTAGCCCGGCTGATGAAGGCTGTTAGCCCGAAACCGGTCCCAGGATGCTTGTTTCCGGTCCAGGAAAGACATGGCTTGGCAGTTCGGGCTGGACTGTTCCCATGAGGCACAGGGTCAAGTCTGATTTGCATAAAGCTGTGTCTGACCTGGGGTGGCAAAGTGAGCTAAAGAATGATGATGGTTTCAACCCACATCTGTGACTAGGGGGTGAGTGTCTGAAAAGTTTCAGCGCTCCGTCCATCATCTCCTTGTGTTTGCTTTGTTCGCCCTAAGTTGGAAGGCTTTTGCCCAGACGTGGGTCCTTTGCTCACTTTGCAACTGGATTTAAGCTAGCCCGGCTGAGGAGGGCTGTTTGCCTGAAACCAGTTCCAGGATGCTTGTTTCCGGTCCAGGGAAGACATGGCTTAGCAGTTCCGACTGGACTGTTCCCATGAGGCACAGGGTCAAGACTGATTTGCATATAGCTGTGTCTGAACTGGGGTGGCGAAGTGAGCTAAAGAACGATGATGGATTCAACCCAGATCTGTGACTGGGGGTGAGTGTCTGAAAAGTATCAGCGCTCTGTCCATCATCTCCTTGTGTTTGCTTTGTTCGCCCTAAGTTGGCAGGGTATGCCCAGGCGTGGGTCCCTTGCTCACTTTGCCACTGGATTCAAGCTAGCCTGGCTGAGGAGGGCTGTTAGCCCGAAACCGGTCCCAGGATGCTTGTTTCGAGTCCAGGGAAGATATGGCTTGGCAGTTCGGGCTAGACTGTTCCCATGAGGCACAGGGTTAAGACTGATTTGCATATAGCTGTGTCTGAACTGGGGTGGCGAAGTGAGCTAAAGAACGATGATGGATTCAACCCAGATCTGTGACTGGGGGTGAGTGTCTGAAAAGTTTCAGCGCTCCATGCATCATCTCCTTGTGTTTGCTTTGTTCGCCCTAAGTTGGCAGGGTATGCCCAGACTTGAGTCCCTTGCTCACTTTGCCACTGGATTCAAGCTAGCCTGGCTGATAAGGGCTGTTAGCCCCAAACCGGTCCCAGGATGCTTGTTTCCGGTCCAGGGAAGACATGGCTTGGCAGTTCGGGCTGGACTGTTCCCATGAGGCACAGGGTCATGACTGATTTGCATATAGCTGTGTCTGAACTGGGGTGGCGAGGTGAGCTAAAGAACGATGATGGATTCAACCCAGATCTGTGACTGGGGGTGAGTGTCTGAAAAGTTTCAGCGCTCCATCCATCATCTCCTTGTGTTTGCTTTCTTCGCCCTAAGTTGGCAGGCTATGCCCAGACGTGGGTCCCTTGCTCACTTTGCCACTGGATTCAAGCTAGCCTGGCTGATAAGGGCTGTTAGCCCGAAACCGGTCCCAGGATGCTTGTTTCCGGTCCAGGGAAGACATTGCTTGGCAGTTCAGGCTGGACTGTTCCCATGAGGCACAGGGTCAAGTCTGAATTGCATATAGCTGTGTCTGAACTGGGGTGGCGAAGTTAGCTAAAGAACGATGATGGATTCAACCCAGATCTGTCGTAGGGGGTGAGTGTCTGAAAAGTTTCAGCGCTCTGTCCATCATCTCCTTGTGTTTGCTTTGTTCGCCCTAAGTTGGCAGGGTATGCCCAGACGTGGGTCCCTTGCTCACTTTGCAACTGGATTCAAGCTAGCCTGGCTGAGGAGGGCTGTTAGCCCAAAACCAGTTCCAGGATGCTTGTTTCCGGTCCAGGGAAGAAATGGCTTGGCAGTTCGGACTGGACTGTTCCCATGAGGCACAGGGTCAAGACTGATTTGCATATAGCTGTGTCTGAACTTGGGTGGCGAAGTGAGCTAAAGAACGATGATGGATTCAACCCAGATCTGTGACTGGGGGTGAGTGTCTGAAAAGTTTCAGTGCTCCGTCCATCATCTCCTTGTGTTTGCTTTGTTCGCCCTAAGTTGGCAGGGTATGCCCAGACGTGGGTCCCTTGCTCACTTTGCCACTGGATTCAAGCTAGCCCAGCTGATGAGGGCTGTTAGCCCAAATCCGGTCCCAGGATGCTTGTTTCCGGTCAAGGGAAGACATGGCTTGGCAGTTCGGGCTGGACAGTTCCCATGAGGCAAAGGGTCAAGACTGAATTGCATATAGCTGTGTCTGAACTGGGGTGGTGAAGTGAGCTAAAGAACGATGATGGATTCAACCCAGATCTGTGACTGGGGGTGAGTGTCTGAAAAGTTTCAGCGCTCCGTCCATCATCTCCTTGTGTTTGCTTTGTTCGCCCTAAGTTGGCAGGGTATGCCCAGACGTGGGTCCCTTGCTCACTTTGCCACTGGATTCAAGCTAGCCTGGCTGATGAGGGCTGTGAGCCCGAAAATGGTACCAGGATGCTTGTTTCCGGTCCAGGGAAGACATGGCTTGGCAGTTCGGGCTGGACTGTTCCCATGAGGCACAGGGTCAAGACTGATTTGCATATAGCTGTGTTTGAACTGGGGTGGCGAAGTGAGCTAAAGAATGATGATGGATTCAACCCAGATCTGTGACTGGGGGTGAGTGTCTGAAAAGTTTCAGCGCTCCGTCCATCATCTCCTTGTGTTGTCTTTGTTCGCCCTAAGTTGGCTGGGTATGCCCAGACGTGGGTCCCTTGCTCACTTTGCCACTGGATTCAAGCTAGCCCGGCTGAGGAGGGATGTTAGCCCGAAACTGGTCCCAGGATGCTTGTTTCGGGTCCAGGGAAGACATGGCTTGGCAGTACAGGCTGGACTGTTCCCATGAGGCACAGGGTCAAGACTGAATTGAATGTAGCTGTGTCTGAACTGGGGTGCCGAAGTGAGCTAAAGAACGATGATGGATTCAACCCAGATCTGTGATAGGGGGTGAGTGTCTGAAAAGTTTCAGCGCTCCGTCCATCATCTCCTTGTGTTTGCTTTGTTCGCCCTAAGTTGGCAGGGTATGCCCAGAAGTGGGTCCCTTGCTCACTTTGCCACTGGATTCAAGCTAGCCCGGATGATGAGGGCTGTTAGCCCGAAACCGGTCCCAGGATGCTTGTTTCCGGTCCAGGAAAGACATGGCTTGGCAGTTCGGGCTGGACTGTTCCCATGAGGCACAGGGTCAAGTCTGATTTGCATAAAGCTGTGTCTGACCTGGGGTGGCAAAGTGAGCTAGAGAATGATGATGGTTTCAACCCACATCTGTGATAGGGGGTGAGTGTCTGAAAAGTTTCAGCGCTCCGTCCATCATCTCCTTGTGTTTGCTTTGTTCGCCCTAAGTTGGAAGGCTTTTGCCCAGACGTGGGCCCCTTGCTCACTTTGCCACTGGATTCAAGCTAGCCTGGCTGATGAGGGCTGTGAGCCCGAAAATGGTACCAGGATGCTTGTTTCCGGTCCAGGGAAGACATGGCTTGGCAGTTCGGGCTGGACTGTTCCCATGAGGCACAGGGTGAAGACTGATTTGCATATAGCTGTGTTTGAACTGGGGTGGCGAAGTGAGCTAAAGAATGATGATGGATTCAACCCAGATCTGTGACTGGGGGTGAGTGTCTGAAAAGTTTCAGCGCTCCGTCCATCATCTCCTTGTGTTTTCTTTGTTCGCCCTAAGTTGGCTGGGTATGCCCAGACGTGGGTCCCTTGCTCACTTTGCCACTGGATTCAAGCTAACCTGGCTGAGGAGGGATGTTAGCCCGAAACTGGTCCCAGGATGCTTGTTTCGGGTCCAGGGAAGCCATGGCTTGGCAGTTCGGGCTGGACTGTTCCCATGAGGCACAGGGTCAAGACTGATTTGCATATAGCTGTGTCTGAACTGGGGTGGCGAAGTGAGCTAAAGAATGATGATGGATTCAACCCAGATGCTGTGACTGGGGGTGAGTGTCTGAAAAGTTTCAGCGCTCCGTCCATCATCTCCTTGTGTTTGCTTTGTTCGCCCTAAGTTGTCAGGGTATGCCCAGACGTGGGTCCCTTGCTCACTTTGCCACTGGATTCAAGCTAGCCTGGCTGATGAGGGCTGTGAGCCCGAAACTGGTCCCAGGATGCTCGTTTCCGGTCCAGGGAAGACATGGCTTGGCTGTTCGGGCAGGACTGTTCCCATGAGGCACAGGGTCGACTGATTTGCATATAGCTGTGTCTGAACTGGGGTGGCGAAGTGAGCTAAAGAATGATGATGGATTCAACCCAGATCTGTGACTGGGGGTGAGTGTCTGAAAAGTTTCAGCGCTCCGTCCATCATCTCCTTGTGTTTTCTTTGTTCGCCCTAAGTTGGCTGGGTATGCCCAGACGTGGGTCCCTTGCTCACTTTGCCACTGGATTCAAGCTAGCCCGGCTGAGGAGGGATGTTAGCCCGAAACTGGTCCCAGGATGCTTGTTTCGGGTCCAGGGAAGCCATGGCTTGGCAGTTCGGGCTGGACTGTTCCCATGAGGCACAGGGTCAAGACTGATTTGCATATAGCTGTGTCTGAACTGGGGTGGCGAAGTGAGCTAAAGAATGATGATGGATTCAACCCAGATGCGTGACTGGGGGTGAGTGTCTGAAAAGTTTCAGCGTTCCGTCCATCATCTCCTTGTGTTTGCTTTGTTCGCCCTAAGTTGTCAGGGTATGCCCAGACGTGGGCCCCTTGCTCACTTTGCCACTGGATTCAAGCTAGCCTGGCTGATGAGGGCTGTGAGCCCGAAAATGGTACCAGGATGCTTGTTTCCGGTCCAGGGAAGACATGGCTTGGCAGTTCGGGCTGGACTGTTCCCATGAGGCACAGGGTCAAGACTGATTTGCATATAGCTGTGTCTGAACTGGGGTGGCGAAGTGAGCTAAAGAATGATGATGGATTCAACCCAGATCTGTGACTGGGGGTGAGTGTCTGAAAAGTTTCAGCGCTCCGTCCATCATCTCCTTGTGTTTTCTTTGTTCGCCCTAAGTTGGCTGGGTATGCCCAGACGTGGGTCCCTTGCTCACTTTGCCACTGGATTCAAGCTAGCCCGGCTGAGGAGGGCTGTTAGCCCGAAACTGGTCCCAGGATGCTTGTTTCGGGTCCAGGGAAGCCATGGCTTGGCAGTTCGGGCTGGACTGTTCCCATGAGGCACAGGGTCAAGACTGATTTGCATATAGCTGTGTCTCAACTGGGGTGGCGAAGTGAGCTAAAGAATGATGATGGATTCAACCCAGATCTGTGACTGGGGGTGAGTGTCTGAAACATTTTAGCGCTCCGTTCATCATCTCCTTGTCTTTGCTTTGTTCGCCCTAAGTTGGCAGGGTATGCCCAAACGTGGGTCCCTTGCTCACTTTGCCACTGGATTCAAGCTAGCCTGGCTGATGAGGGCTGTTAGCCTGAAACCGGTCCCAGGATGCTTGTTTCCGGTCCAGGGAAGACATGGCTTGGCAGTACAGGCAGGACTGTTCCCATGAGGCACAGGGTCAAGACTGAATTGAATGTAGCTGTGTCTGAACTGGGGTGGCGAAGTGAGCTAAAGAACGATGATGGATTCAACCCAGATCTGTGACTGGGGGTGAGTGTCTGAAAAGTTTCAGCACTCCGTCCATCATCTCCTTGTGTTTGCTTTGTTCGCCCTAAGTTGGCAGGGTATGCCCAGACGTGGGTCCCTTGCTCACTTTGCCACTGGATTCAAGCTAGCCCGGCTGATGAAGGCTGTTAGCCCGAAACCGGTCCCAGGATGCTTGTTTCCGGTCCAGGAAAGACATGGCTTGGCAGTTCGGGCTGGACTGTTCCCATGAGGCACAGGGTCAAGTCTGATTTGCATAAAGCTGTGTCTGACCTGGGGTGGCAAAGTGAGCTAAAGAATGATGATGGTTTCAACCCACATCTGTGACTGGGGGTGAGTGTCTGAAAAGTTTCAGCGCTCCGTCCATCATCTCCTTGTGTTTGCTTTGTTCGCCCTAAGTTGGCAGGCTTTTGCCCAGACGTGGGTCCTTTGCTCACTTTGCCACTGGATTTAAGCTAGCCTGGCTGAGGAGGGCTGTTTGCCTGAAACCAGTTCCAGGATGCTTGTTTCCGGTCCAGGGAAGACATGGCTTAGCAGTTCCGACTGGACTATTCCCATGAGGCACAGGGTCAAGACTGATTTGCATATAGCTGTGTCTGAACTGGGGTGGCGAAGTGAGCTAAAGAACGATGATGGATTCAACCCAGATCTGTGACTGGGGGTGAGTGTCTGAAAAGTATCAGCGCTCTGTCCATCATCTCCTTGTGTTTGCTTTGTTCGCCCTAAGTTGGCAGGGTATGCCCAGACGTGGGTCCCTTGCTCACTTTGCCACTGGATTCAAGCTAGCCTGGCTGAGGAGGGCTGTTAGCCCGAAACCGGTCCCAGGATGCTTGTTTCGAGTCCAGGGAAGATATGGCTTGGCAGTTCGGGCTAGACTGTTCCCATGAGGCACAGGGTCAAGACTGATTTGCATATAGCTGTGTCTGAACTGGGGTGGCGAAGTGAGCTAAAGAACGATGATGGATTCAACCCAGATCTGTGACTGGGGGTGAGTGTCTGAAAAGTTTCAGCGCTTCATGCATCATCTCCTTGTGTTTGCTTTGTTCGCCCTAAGTTGGCAGGGTATGCCCAGACTTGAGTCCCTTGCTCACTTTGCCACTGGATCCAAGCTAGCCTGGCTGATAAGGGCTGTTAGCCCCAAACCGGTCCCAGGATGCTTGTTTCCGGTCCAGGGAAGACATGGCTTGGCAGTTCGGGCTGGACTGTTCCCATGAGGCACAGGGTCATGACTGATTTGCATATAGCTGTGTCTGAACTGGGGTGGCGAAGTGAGCTAAAGAACGATGATGGATTCAACCCAGATCTGTGACTGGGGGTGAGTGTCTGAAAAGTTTCAGCGCTCCATCCATCATCTCCTTGTGTTTGCTTTCTTCGCCCTAAGTTGGCAGGCTATGCCCAGACGTGGGTCCCTTGCTCACTCTGCCACTGGATTCAAGCTAGCCTGGCTAATGAGGGCTGTTAGCCCGAAACCGGTCCCAGGATGCTTGTTTCCGGTCCAGGGAAGACATGGCTTGGCAGTTCAGGCTGGACTGTTCCCATGAGGCACTGGGTCAAGTCTGAATTGCATATAGCTGTGTCTGAACTGGGGTGGCGAAGTTAGCTAAAGAACGATGATGGATTCAACCCAGATCTGTCGTAGGGGGTGAGTGTCTGAAAAGTTTCAGCGCTCCGTCCATCATCTCCTTGTGTTTGCTTTGTTCGCCCTAAGTTGTCAGGGTATGCCCAGACGTGGGTCCCTTGCTCACTTTGCAACTGGATTTAAGCTAGCCCGGCTGAGGAGGGCTGTTAGCCCAAAACCAGTTCCAGGATGTTTGTTTCCGGTCCAGGGAAGAAATGGCTTGGCAGTTCGGACTGGACTGTTCCCATGAGGCACAGGGTCAAGACTGATTTGCATATAGCTGTGTCTGAACTTGGGTGGCGAAGTGAGCTAAAGAACGATGATGGATTCAACCCAGATCTGTGACTGGGGGTGAGTGTCTGAAAAGTTTCAGTGCTCCGTCCATCATCTCCTTGTGTTTGCTTTGTTCGCCCTAAGTTGGCAGGGTATGCCCAGACGTGGGTCCCTTGCTCACTTTGCCACTGGATTCAAGCTAGCCCAGCTGATGAGGGCTGTTAGCCCAAATCCGGTCCCAGGATGCTTGTTTCCGGTCAAGGGAAGACATGGCTTGGCAGTTCGGGCTGGACAGTTCCCATGAGGCAAAGGGTCAAGACTGAATTGCATATAGCTGTGTCTGAACTGGGGTGGTGAAGTGAGCTAAAGAACGATGATGGATTCAACCCAGATCTGTGACTGGGGTTGAGTGTCTGAAAAGTTTCAGCGCTCTGTCCATCATCTCCTTGTGTTTGCTTTGTTCGCCCTAAGTTGGCAGGGTATGCCCAGACGTGGGGCCCTTGCTCACTTTGCCACTGAATTCAAGCTAGCCTGGCTGATAAGGGCTGTAAGTCCGAAACCGGTCCCAGGATGCTTGTTTCTGGTGCAGGGAAGACATGGCTTGGCAGTTTGGGCTGGACTGTTCTCATGAGGCACAGGGTCAAGACTGATTTGCATATAGCTGTGTCTGAACTGGGGTGGCGAAGTGAGCTAAAGAACGATGATGGATTCAACCCAGATCCGTGACTGGGGGTGAGTGTCTGAAAAGTTTCAGCGTTCCGTCCATCATCTCCTTGTGTTTGCTTTGTTCGCCCTAAGTTGGCAGGGTGTGCCCAGACGTGGGCCCCTTGCTCACTTTGCCACTGGATTCAAGCTAGCCTGGCTGATGAGGGCTGTGAGCCCGAAAATGGTACCAGGATGCTTGTTTCCGGTCCAGGGAAGACATGGCTTGGCAGTTCGGGCTGGACTGTTCCCATGAGGCACAGGGTCAAGACTGATTTGCATATAGCTGTGTTTGAACTGGGGTGGCGAAGTGAGCTAAAGAATGATGATGGATTCAACCCAGATCTGTGACTGGGGGTGAGTGTCTGAAAAGTTTCAGCGCTCCGTCCATCATCTCCTTGTGTTTGCTTTGTTCGCCCTAAGTTGGCTGGGTATGCCCAGACGTGGGTCCCTTGCTCACTTTGCCACTGGATTCAAGCTAGCCCGGCTGAGGAGGGATGTTAGCCCGAAACTGGTCCCAGGATGCTTGTTTCGGGTCCAGGGAAGCCATGGCTTGGCAGTTCGGGCTGGACTGTTCCCATGAGGCACAGGGTCAAGACTGATTTGCATATAGCTGTGTCTGAACTGGGGTGGCGAAGTGATCTAAAGAATGATGATGGATTCAACCCAGATCCGTGACTGGGGGTGAGTGTCTGAAAAGTTTCAGCGTTCCGTCCATCATCTCCTTGTGTTTGCTTTGTTCGCCCTAAGTTGTCAGGGTATGCCCAGACGTGGGCCCCTTGCTCACTTTGCCACTGGATTCAAGCTAGCCTGGCTGATGAGGGCTGTGAGCCCGAAAATGGTACCAGGATGCTTGTTTCCAGTCCAGGGAAGACATGGCTTGGCAGTTCGGGCTGGACTGTTCCCATGAGGCACAGGGTCAAGACTGATTTGCATATAGCTGTGTCTGAACTGGGGTGGCGAAGTGAGCTAAAGAATGATGATGGATTCAACCCAGATCTGTGACTGGGGGTGAGTGTCTGAAAAGTTTCAGCGCTCCGTCCATCATCTCCTTGTGTTTTCTTTGTTCGCCCTAAGTTGGCTGGGTATGCCCAGACGTGGGTCCCTTGCTCACTTTGCCACTGGATTCAAGCTAGCCCGGCTGAGGAGGGATGTTAGCCCGAAACTGGTCCCAGGATGCTTGTTTCGGGTCCAGGGAAGCCATGGCTTGGCAGTTCGGGCTGGACTGTTCCCATGAGGCACAGGGTCAAGACTGATTTGCATATAGCTGTGTCTCAACTGGGGTGGCGAAGTGAGCTAAAGAATGATGATGGATTCAACCCAGATCTGTGACTGGGGGTGAGTGTCTGAAACATTTTAGCGCTCCGTTCATCATCTCCTTGTCTTTGCTTTGTTCGCCCTAAGTTGGCAGGGTATGCCCAAACGTGGGTCCCTTGCTCACTTTGCCACTGGATTCAAGCTAGCTGGCTGATGAGGGCTGTTAGCCTGAAACCGGTCCCAGGATGCTTGTTTCCGGTCCAGGGAAGACATGGCTTGGCAGTACAGGCTGGACTGTTCCCATGAGGCACAGGGTCAAGACTGAATTGAATGTAGCTGTGTCTGAACTGGGGTGGCGAAGTGAGCTAAAGAACGATGATGGATTCAACCCAGATCTGTGATAGGGGGTGAGTGTCTGAAAAGTTTCAGCGCTCCGTCCATCATCTCCTTGTGTTTGCTTTGTTCGCCCTAAGTTGGCAGGGTATGCCCAGAAGTGGGTCCCTTGCTCACTTTGCCACTGGATTCAAGCTAGCCCGGCTGATGAAGGCTGTTAGCCCGAAACCGGTCCCAGGATGCTTGTTTCCGGTATAGGAAAGACATGGCTTGGCAGTTCGGGCTGGACTGTTCCCATGAGGCACAGGGTCAAGTCTGATTTGCATAAAGCTGTGTCTGACCTGGGGTGGCAAAGTGAGCTAGAGAATGATGATGGTTTCAACCCACATCTGTGACTAGGGGGTGAGTGTCTGAAAAGTTTCAGCGCTCCGTCCATCATCTCCTTGTGTTTGCTTTGTTCGCCCTAAGTTGGAAGGCTTTTGCCCAGACGTGGGTCCTTTGCTCACTTTGCAACTGGATTTAAGCTAGCCCGGCTGAGGAGGGCTGTTTGCCTGAAACCAGTTCCAAGATGTTTGTTTCCGGTCCAGGGAAGACATGGCTTAGCAGTTCCGACTGGACTATTCCCATGAGGCACAGGGTCAAGACTGATTTGCATATAGCTGTGTCTGAACTGGGGTGGCGAAGTGAGCTAAAGAACGATGATGGATTCAACCCAGATCTGTGACTGGGGGTGAGTGTCTGAAAAGTATCAGCGCTCTGTCCATCATCTCCTTGTGTTTGCTTTGTTCGCCCTAAGTTGGTAGGGTATGCACAGACGTGGGTCCCTTGCTCACTTTGCCACTGGATTCAAGCTAGCCTGGCTGAGGAGGGCTGTTAGCCCGAAACCGGTCCCAGGATGCTTGTTTCCGGTCCAGGGAAGATATGGCTTGGCAGTTCGGGCTAGACTGTTCCCATGAGGCACAGGGTCAAGACTGATTTGCATATAGCTGTGTCTGAACTGGGGTGGCGAAGTGAGCTAAAGAACGATGATGGATTCAACCCAGATCTGTGACTGGGGGTGAGTGTCTGAAAAGTTTCAGCGCTTCATGCATCATCTCCTTGTGTTTGCTTTGTTCGCCCTAAGTTGGCAGGGTATGCCCAAACTTGAGTCCCTTGCTCACTTTGCCACTGGATCCAAGCTAGCCTGGCTGATAAGGGCTGTTAGCCCCAAACCGGTCCCAGGATGCTTGTTTCCGGTCCAGGGAAGACATGGCTTGGCAGTTCGGGCTGGACTGTTCCCATGAGGCACAGGGTCATGACTGATTTGCATATAGCTGTGTCTGAACTGGGGTGGCGAGGTGAGCTAAAGAACGATGATGGATTCAACCCAGATCTGTGACTGGGGGTGAGTGTCTGAAAAGTTTCAGCGCTCCATCCATCATCTCCTTGTGTTTGCTTTCTTCGCCCTAAGTTGGCAGGCTATGCCCAGACGTGGGTCCCTTGCTCACTCTGCCACTGGATTCATGCTAGCCTGGCTAATGAGGGCTGTTAGCCCGAAACCGGTCCCAGGATGCTTGTTTCCGGTCCAGGGAAGACATGGCTTGGCAGTTCGGGCTGGACTGTTCCCATGAGGCACAGGGTCAAGACTGATTTGCATATAGCTGTGTCTGAACTGGGGTGGCGAAGTGAGCTAAAGAATGATGATGGATTCAACCCAGATCTGTGACTGGGGGTGAGTGTCTGAAAAGTTTCAGCGCTCCGTCCATCATCTCCTTGTGTTTTCTTTGTTCGCCCTAAGTTGGCTGGGTATGCCCAGACGTGGGTCCCTTGCTCACTTTGCCACTGGATTCAAGCTAGCCCGGCTGAGGAGGGATGTTAGCCCGAAACTGGTCCCAGGATGCTTGTTTCGCGTCCAGGGAAGCCATGGCTTGGCAGTTCGGGCTGGACTGTTCCCATGAGGCACAGGGTCAAGACTGATTTGCATATAGCTGTGTCTCAACTGGGGTGGCGAAGTGAGCTAAAGAATGATGATGGATTCAACCCAGATCTGTGACTGGGGGTGAGTGTCTGAAACATTTTAGCACTCCGTTCATCATCTCCTTGTCTTTGCTTTGTTCGCCCTAAGTTGGCAGGGTATGCCCAAACGTGGGTCCCTTGCTCACTTTGCCACTGGATTCAAGCTAGCTGGCTGATGAGGGCTGTTAGCCTGAAACCGGTCCCAGGATGCTTGTTTCCGGTCCAGGGAAGACATGGCTTGGCAGTACAGGCTGGACTGTTCCCATGAGGCACAGGGTCAAGACTGAATTGAATGTAGCTGTGTCTGAACTGGGGTGGCGAAGTGAGCTAAAGAACGATGATGGATTCAACCCAGATCTGTGATAGGGGGTGAGTGTCTGAAAAGTTTCAGCGCTCCGTCCATCATCTCCTTGTGTTTGCTTTGTTCGCCCTAAGTTGGCAGGGTATGCCCAGAAGTGGGTCCCTTGCTCACTTTGCCACTGGATTCAAGCTAGCCCGGATGATGAAGGCTGTTAGCCCGAAACCGGTCCCAGGATGCTTGTTTCCGGTCCAGGAAAGACATGGCTTGGCAGTTCGGGCTGGACTGTTCCCATGAGGCACAGGGTCAAGTCTGATTTGCATAAAGCTGTGTCTGACCTGGGGTGGCAAAGTGAGCTAGAGAATGATGATGGTTTCAACCCACATCTGTGATAGGGGGTGAGTGTCTGAAAAGTTTCAGCGCTCCGTCCATCATCTCCTTGTGTTTGCTTTGTTCGCCCTAAGTTGGAAGGCTTTTGCCCAGACGTGGGTCCTTTGCTCACTTTGCAACTGGATTTAAGCTAGCCCGGCTGAGGAGGGCTGTTTGCCTGAAACCAGTTCCAGGATGTTTGTTTCCGGTCCAGGGAAGACATGGCTTAGCAGTTCCGACTGGACTATTCCCATGAGGCACAGGGTCAAGACTGATTTGCATATAGCTGTGTCTGAACTGGGGTGGCGAAGTGAGCTAAAGAACGATGATGGATTCAACCCAGATCTGTGACTGGGGGTGAGTGTCTGAAAAGTATCAGCGCTCTGTCCATCATCTCCTTGTGTTTGCTTTGTTCGCCCTAAGTTGGCAGGGTATGCCCAGACGTGGGTCCCTTGCTCACTTTGCCACTGGATTCAAGCTAGCCTGGCTGAGGAGGGCTGTTAGCCCGAAACCGGTCCCAGGATGCTTGTTTCCGGTCCAGGGAAGATATGGCTTGGCAGTTCGGGCTAGACTGTTCCCATGAGGCACAGGGTCAAGACTGATTTGCATATAGCTGTGTCTGAACTGGGGTGGCGAAGTGAGCTAAAGAACGATGATGGATTCAACCCAGATCTGTGACTGGGGGTGAGTGTCTGAAAAGTTTCAGCGCTTCATGCATCATCTCCTTGTGTTTGCTTTGTTCGCCCTAAGTTGGCAGGGTATGCCCAAACTTGAGTCCCTTGCTCACTTTGCCACTGGATCCAAGCTAGCCTGGCTGATAAGGGCTGTTAGCCCCAAACCGGTCCCAGGATGCTTGTTTCCGGTCCAGGGAAGACATGGCTTGGCAGTTCGGGCTGGACTGTTCCCATGAGGCACAGGGTCATGACTGATTTGCATATAGCTGTGTCTGAACTGGGGTGGCGAGGTGAGCTAAAGAACGATGATGGATTCAACCCAGATCTGTGACTGGGGGTGAGTGTCTGAAAAGTTTCAGCGCTCCATCCATCATCTCCTTGTGTTTGCTTTCTTCGCCCTAAGTTGGCAGGCTATGCCCAGACGTGGGTCCCTTGCTCACTCTGCCACTGGATTCATGCTAGCCTGGCTAATGAGGGCTGTTAGCCCGAAACCGGTCCCAGGATGCTTGTTTCCGGTCCAGGAAAGACATGGCTTGGCAGTTCGGGCTGGACTGTTCCCATGAGGCACAGGGTCAAGACTGATTTGCATATAGCTGTGTCTGAACTGGGGTGGCGAAGTGAGCTAAAGAATGATAATGGATTCAACCCAGATCTGTGATAGGGGGTGAGTGTCTGAAAAGTTTCAGCGCTCCGTCCATCATCTCCTTGTGTTTGCTTTGTTCGCCCTAAGTTGGAAGGGTATGCCCAGACGTGGGTCCCTTGCTCACTTTGCAACTGGATTTAAGCTAGCCCGGCTGAGGAGGGCTGTTAGCCCAAAACCAGTTCCAGGATGTTTGTTTCCGGTCCAGGGAAGAAATGGCTTGGCAGTTCGGACTGGACTGTTCCCATGAGGCACAGGGTCAAGACTGATTTGCATATAGCTGTGTCTGAACTTGGGTGGCGAAGTGAGCTAAAGAACGATGATGGATTCAACCCAGATCTGTGACTGGGGGTGAGTGTCTGAAAAGTTTCAGTGCTCCGTCCATCATCTCCTTGTGTTTGCTTTGTTCGCCCTAAGTTGGCAGGGTATGCCCAGACGTGGGTCCCTTGCTCACTTTGCCACTGGATTCAAGCTAGCCCGGCTGATGAGGGCTGTTAGCCCAAATCCGGTCCCAGGATGCTTGTTTCCGGTCAAGGGAAGACATGGCTTGGCAGTTCGGGCTGGACAGTTCCCAAGAGGCAAAGGGTCAAGACTGAATTGCATATAGCTGTGTCTGAACTGGGGTGGTGAAGTGAGCTAAAGAACGATGATGGATTCAACCCAGATCTGTGACTGGGGGTGAGTGTCTGAAAAGTTTCAGCGCTCTGTCCATCATCTCCTTGTGTTTGCTTTGTTCGCCCTAAGTTGGCAGGGTATGCCCAGACGTGGGGCCCTTGCTCACTTTGCCACTGAATTCAAGCTAGCCTGGCTGATAAGGGCTGTAAGTCCGAAACCGGTCCCAGGATGCTTGTTTCTGGTGCAGGGAAGACATGGCTTGGCAGTTTGGGCTGGACTGTTCTCATGAGGCACAGGGTCAAGACTGATTTGCATATAGCTGTGTCTGAACTGGGGTGGCGAAGTGAGCTAAAGAACGATGATGGATTCAACCCAGATCCGTGACTGGGGGTGAGTGTCTGAAAAGTTTCAGCGTTCCGTCCATCATCTCCTTGTGTTTGCTTTGTTCGCCCTAAGTTGGCAGGGTATGCCCAGACGTGGGCCCCTTGCTCACTTTGCCACTGGATTCAAGCTAGCCTGGCTGATGAGGGCTGTGAGCCCGAAAATGGTACCAGGATGCTTGTTTCCGGTACAGGGAAGACATGGCTTGGCAGTTCGGGCTGGACTGTTCCCATGAGGCACAGGGTCAAGACTGATTTGCATATAGCTGTGTTTGAACTGGGGTGGCGAAGTGAGCTAAAGAATGATGATGGATTCAACCCAGATCTGTGACTGGGGGTGAGTGTCTGAAAAGTTTCAGCGCTCCGTCCATCATCTCCTTGTGTTTTCTTTGTTCGCCCTAAGTTGGCTGGGTATGCCCAGACGTGGGTCCCTTGCTCACTTTGCCACTGGATTCAAGCTAGCCCGGCTGAGGAGGGATGTTAGCCCGAAACTGGTCCCAGGATGCTTGTTTCGGGTCCAGGGAAGCCATGGCTTGGCAGTTCGGGCTGGACTGTTCCCATGAGGCACAGGGTCAAGACTGATTTGCATATAGCTGTGTCTGAACTGGGGTGGCGAAGTGAGCTAAAGAATGATGATGGATTCAACCCAGATCCGTGACTGGGGGTGAGTGTCTGAAAAGTTTCAGCGTTCCATCCATCATCTCCTTGTGTTTGCTTTGTTCGCCCTAAGTTGTCAGGGTATGCGCAGACGTGGGCCCCTTGCTCACTTTGCCACTGGATTCAAGCTAGCCTGGCTGATGAGGGCTGTGAGCCCGAAAATGGTACCAGGATGCTTGTTTCCAGTCCAGGGAAGACATGGCTTGGCAGTTCGGGCTGGACTGTTCCCATGAGGCACAGGGTCAAGACTGATTTGCATATAGCTGTGTCTGAACTGGGGTGGCGAAGTGAGCTAAAGAATGATGATGGATTCAACCCAGATCTGTGACTGGGGGTGAGTGTCTGAAAAGTTTCAGCGCTCCGTCCATCATCTCCTTGTGTTTTCTTTGTTCGCCCTAAGTTGGCTGGGTATGCCCAGACGTGGGTCCCTTGCTCACTTTGCCACTGGATTCAAGCTAGCCCGGCTGAGGAGGGATGTTAGCCCGAAACTGGTCCCAGGATGCTTGTTTCGGGTCCAGGGAAGCCATGGCTTGGCAGTTCGGGCTGGACTGTTCCCATGAGGCACAGGGTCAAGACTGATTTGCATATAGCTGTGTCTCAACTGGGGTGGCGAAGTGAGCTAAAGAATGATGATGGATTCAACCCAGATCTGTGACTGGGGGTGAGTGTCTGAAACATTTTAGCGCTCCGTTCATCATCTCCTTGTCTTTGCTTTGTTCGCCCTAAGTTGGCAGGGTATGCCCAAACGTGGGTCCCTTGCTCACTTTGCCACTGGATTCAAGCTAGCTGGCTGATGAGGGCTGTTAGCCTGAAACCGGTCCCAGGATGCTTGTTTCCGGTCCAGGGAAGACATGGCTTGGCAGTACAGGCTGGACTGTTCCCATGAGGCACAGGGTCAAGACTGAATTGAATGTAGCTGTGTCTGAACTGGGGTGCCGAAGTGAGCTAAAGAACGATGATGGATTCAACCCAGATCTGTGATAGGGGGTGAGTGTCTGAAAAGTTTCAGCGCTCCGTCCATCATCTCCTTGTGCTTGCTTTGTTCGCCCTAAGTTGGCAGGGTATGCCCAGAAGTGGGTCCCTTGCTCACTTTGCCACTGGATTCAAGCTAGCCCGGCTGATGAAGGCTGTTAGCCCGAAACCGGTCCCAGGATGCTTGTTTCCGGTCCAGGGAAGACATGGCTTGGCAGTTCGGGCTGGACTGTTCCCATGAGACACAGGGTCAAGTCTGATTTGCATAAAGCTGTGTCTGACCTGGGGTGGCAAAGTGAGCTAGAGAATGATGATGGTTTCAACCCACATCTGTGATAGGGGGTGAGTGTCTGAAAAGTTTCAGCGCTCCGTCCATCATCTCCTTGTATTTGCTTTGTTCGCCCTAAGTTGGAAGGCTTTTGCCCAGACGTGGGTCCTTTGCTCACTTTGCAACTGGATTTAAGCTAGCCCGGCTGAGGAGGGCTGTTTGCCTGAAACCAGTTCCAGGATGTTTGTTTCCGGTCCAGGGAAGACATGGCTTAGCAGTTCCGACTGGACCATTCCCATGAGGCACAGGGTCAAGACTGATTTGCATATAGCTGTGTCTGAACTGGGGTGGCGAAGTGAGCTAAAGAACGATGATGGATTCAACCCAGATCTGTGACTGGGGGTGAGTGTCTGAAAAGTATCAGCGCTCTGTCCATCATCTCCTTGTGTTTGCTTTGTTCGCCCTAAGTTGGCAGGGTATGCCCAGACGTGGGTCCCTTGCTCACTTTGCCACTGGATTCAAGCTAGCCTGGCTGAGGAGGGCTGTTAGCCCGAAACCGGTCCCAGGATGCTTGTTTCCGGTCCAGGGAAGATATGGCTTGGCAGTTCGGGCAAGACTGTTCCCATGAGGCACAGGGTCAAGACTGATTTGCATATAGCTGTGTCTGAACTGGGGTGGCGAAGTGAGCTAAAGAACGATGATGGATTCAACCCAGATCTGTGACTGGGGGTGAGTGTCTGAAAAGTTTCAGCGCTTCATGCATCATCTCCTTGTGTTTGCTTTGTTCGCCCTAAGTTGGCAGGGTATGCCCAAACTTGAGTCCCTTGCTCACTTTGCCACTGGATCCAAGCTAGCCTGGCTGATAAGGGCTGTTAGCCCCAAACCGGTCCCAGGATGCTTGTTTCCGGTCCAGGGAAGACATGGCTTGGCAGTTCGGGCTGGACTGTTCCCATGAGGCACAGGGTCATGACTGATTTGCATATAGCTGTGTCTGAACTGGGGTGGCGAGGTGAGCTAAAGAACGATGATGGATTCAACCCAGATCTGTGACTGGGGGTGAGTGTTTGAAAAGTTTCAGCGCTCCATCCATCATCTCCTTGTGTTTGCTTTCTTCGCCCTAAGTTGGCAGGCTATGCCCAGACATGGGTCCCTTGCTCACTCTGCCACTGGATTCATGCTAGCCTGGCTAATGAGGGCTGTTAGCCCGAAACCGGTCCCAGGATGCTTGTTTCCGGTCCAGGGAAGACATGGCTTGGCAGTTCGGGCTGGACTGTTCCCATGAGGCACAGGGTCAAGACTGATTTGCATATAGCTGTGTCTGAACTGGGGTGGCGAAGTGAGCTAAAGAATGATGATGGATTCAACCCAGATCTGTGACTGGGGGTGAGTGTCTGAAAAGTTTCAGCGCTCCGTCCATCATCTCCTTGTGTTTTCTTTGTTCGCCCTAAGTTGGCTGGGTATGCCCAGACTTGGGTCCCTTGCTCACTTTGCCACTGGATTCAAGCTAGCCCGGCTGAGGAGGGATGTTAGCCCGAAACTGGTCCCAGGATGCTTGTTTCGGGTCCAGGGAAGCCATGGCTTGGCAGTTCGGGCTGGACTGTTCCCATGAGGCACAGGGTCAAGACTGATTTGCATATAGCTGTGTCTCAACTGGGGTGGCGAAGTGAGCTAAAGAATGATGATGGATTCAACCCAGATCTGTGACTGGGGGTGAGTGTCTGAAACATTTTAGCGCTCCGTTCATCATCTCCTTGTCTTTGCTTTGTTCGCCCTAAGTTGGCAGGGTATGCCCAAACGTGGGTCCCTTGCTCACTTTGCCACTGGATTCAAGCTAGCTGGCTGATGAGGGCTGTTAGCCTGAAACCGGTCCCAGGATGCTTGTTTCCAGTCCAGGGAAGACATGGCTTGGCAGTACAGGCTGTACTGTTCCCATGAGGCACAGGGTCAAGACTGAATTGAATGTAGCTGTGTCTGAACTGGGGTGCCGAAGTGAGCTAAAGAACGATGATGGATTCAACCCAGATCTGTGATAGGGGGTGAGTGTCTGAAAAGTTTCAGCGCTCCGTCCATCATCTCCTTGTGTTTGCTTTGTTCGCCCTAAGTTGGCAGTTTATGCCCAGAAGTGGGTCCCTTGCTCACTTTGCCACTGGATTCAAGCTAGCCCGGCTGATGAAGGCTGTTAGCCAGAAACCGGTCCCAGGATGCTTGTTTCCGGTCCAGGAAAGACATGGCTTGGCAGTTCGGGCTGGACTGTTCCCATGAGGCACAGGGTCAAGTCTGATTTGCATAAAGCTGTGTCTGACCTGGGGTGGCAAAGTGAGCTAGAGAATGATGATGGTTTCAACCCACATCTGTGATAGGGGGTGAGTGTCTGAAAAGTTTCAGCGCTCCGTCCATCATCTCCTTGTGTTTGCTTTGTTCGCCCTAAGTTGGAAGGCTTTTGCCCAGACGTGGGTCCTTTGCTCACTTTGCAACTGGATTTAAGCTAGCCCGGCTGAGGAGGGCTGTTTGCCTGAAACCAGTTCCAGGATGTTTGTTTCCGGTCCAGGGAAGACATGGCTTAGCAGTTCCGACTGGACTATTCCCATGAGGCACAGGGTCAAGACTGATTTGCATATAGCTGTGTCTGAACTGGGGTGGCGAAGTGAGCTAAAGAACGATGATGGATTCAACCCAGATCTGTGACTGGGGGTGAGTGTCTGAAAAGTATCAGCGCTCTGTCCATCATCTCCTTGTGTTTGCTTTGTTCGCCCTAAGTTGGCAGGGTATGCCCAGACGTGGGTCCCTTGCTCACTTTGCCACTGGATTCAAGCTAGCCTGGCTGAGGAGGGCTGTTAGCCCGAAACCGGTCCCAGGATGCTTGTTTCCGGTCCAGGAAAGATATGGCTTGGCAGTTCGGGCTAGACTGTTCCCATGAGGCACAGGGTCAAGACTGATTTGCATATAGCTGTGTCTGAACTGGGGTGGCGAAGTGAGCTAAAGAACGATGATGGATTCAACCCAGATCTGTGACTGGGGGTGAGTGTCTGAAAAGTTTCAGCGCTTCATGCATCATCTCCTTGTGTTTGCTTTGTTCGCCCTAAGTTGGCAGGGTATGCCCAAACTTGAGTCCCTTGCTCACTTTGCCACTGGATCCAAGCTAGCCTGGCTGATAAGGGCTGTTAGCCCCAAACCGGTCCCAGGATGCTTGTTTCCGGTCCAGGGAAGACATGGCTTGGCAGTTCGGGCTGGACTGTTCCCATGAGGCACAGGGTCATGACTGATTTGCATATAGCTGTGTCTGAACTGGGGTGGCGAGGTGAGCTAAAGAACGATGATGGATTCAACCCAGATCTGTGACTGGGGGTGAGTGTTTGAAAAGTTTCAGCGCTCCATCCATCATCTCCTTGTGTTTGCTTTCTTCGCCCTAAGTTGGCAGGCTATGCCCAGACGTGGGTCCCTTGCTCACTCTGCCACTGGATTCATGCTAGCCTGGCTAATGAGGGCTGTTAGCCCGAAACCGGTCCCAGGATGCTTGTTTCCGGTCCAGGGAAGACATGGCTTGGCAGTTCGGGCTGGACTGTTCCCATGAGGCACAGGGTCAAGACTGATTTGCATATAGCTGTGTCTGAACTGGGGTGGCGAAGTGAGCTAAAGAATGATGATGGATTCAACCCAGATCTGTGACTGGGGGTGAGTGTCTGAAAAGTTTCAGCGCTCCGTCCATCATCTCCTTGTGTTTTCTTTGTTCGCCCTAAGTTGGCTGGGTATGCCCAGACTTGGGTCCCTTGCTCACTTTGCCACTGGATTCAAGCTAGCCCGGCTGAGGAGGGATGTTAGCCCGAAACTGGTCCCAGGATGCTTGTTTCGGGTCCAGGGAAGCCATGGCTTGGCAGTTCGGGCTGGACTGTTCCCATGAGGCACAGGGTCAAGACTGATTTGCATATAGCTGTGTCTCAACTGGGGTGGCGAAGTGAGCTAAAGAATGATGATGGATTCAACCCAGATCTGTGACTGGGGGTGAGTGTCTGAAACATTTTAGCGCTCCGTTCATCATCTCCTTGTCTTTGCTTTGTTTGCCCTAAGTTGGAAGGGTATGCCCAGACGTGGGTCCCTTGCTCACTTTGCAACTGGATTTAAGCTAGCCCGGCTGAGGAGGGCTGTTAGCCCAAAACCAGTTCCAGGATGTTTGTTTCCGGTCCAGGGAAGAAATGGCTTGGCAGTTCGGACTGGACTGTTCCCATGAGGCACAGGGTCAAGACTGATTTGCATATAGCTGTGTCTGAACTTGGGTGGCGAAGTGAGCTAAAGAACGATGATGGATTCAACCCAGATCTGTGACTGGGGGTGAGTGTCTGAAAAGTTTCAGTGCTCCGTCCATCATCTCCTTGTGTTTGCTTTGTTCGCCCTAAGTTGGCAGGGTATGCCCAGACGTGGGTCCCTTGCTCACTTTGCCACTGGATTCAAGCTAGCCTGGCTGAGGAGGGCTGTTAGCCCGAAACCGGTCCCAGGATGCTTGTTTCCGGTCCAGGGAAGACATGGCTTGGCAGTTCGGGCTGGACTGTTCCCATGAGGCACAGGGTCAAGACTGATTTGCATATAGCTGTGTCTGAACTGGGGTGGCGAAGTGAGCTAAAGAACGATGATGGATTCAACCCAGATCTGTGGCTGGGGGTGAGTGTCTGAAAAGTTTCAGCGCTCCATCCATCATGTCCTTGTGTTTGCTTTGTTCGACCTAAATCAGTTGCACAGCCTCAGGCAATGCAGCACAGCAAGTGTCAACAAGCATGACCATTAGAAGCTGACCCACAACTATCCGGACATCCATTTACCTAACAATGGTATCAAAAATGTCATTTGAGATGTCATCAGGGATGTCATCAATGATGTGATGGAACATGTCATGAGTAATGCATTATCTGAGGTCATGACAGTGCATGGAAGGGGCACAAGTTATAGTTAGCACAGTAAACTATAACTAGCAAATTTCAGCAGCAGTCTCTCAGTTAACTCGCAATTAATCAACTGTAGCTTTCCACAGTGTTCTAATGAACAACTTGAACAACTAGAGCACTAACATTCTGTGTTCATGACAAAAGCGTGGCACTCTTGAAGCCAATTTCCTTTAGAAATGAACAAAATTAGGGATTTCTGTTTGTATCAATCAATCAATAAATACAACTTTATTCAGGAGCATTACAGAAAACCACAAAAGCATTGAACAGTAATCAACATGATAAACACAATAAATTAAATAAATAAGTAAAAGATACAGAAGCAATTAATAAAATACAACTGGCCATTCTATTATATGAAACAAATGGAACAAATGGGGCATAATATAAACAAATAATTATCTAAAAATGCGATAGCATGAAAATAAGCAATACATTTAACATAAGCATTAATTTAACATTGACCTACGAGCTCAAACTACCAATTTTAAAAATGACCCGATATGTGCAATAGTTTCTTCAGTATCAAGAAGCAATAAGAATCTAAAAGCAGGTGTACACTGATTAAGATCATGACAGTATTTTTTTAAAAGGGGATTAGGAAAAATCTAGTGTATCTGTAGTATTTACAAAAAAACATAAAATGAAACATGGATTGGCTGGATACATTGTCACAAGGACATTTTCTAGTTTCAAGTCTCTTTACAAAACCCATAGGAAAATAAAGGAGATATTTCATAGTATTCAACATAAAACAGAAGAGCAAAGAGCGTTCCCAACAACTACGTGCCCGAAACACAAAGTCAGTAGGGTGGTCAAATTCAGACAAGCTAAGATAACTGGTTGCATTATGTTAGCCCAAGTCAGAAAAAAGGTGAAATGTGTGGGCCACCAATTTTTTGCTGGTGCTCATACAGGAGGAAGAGTCCGTAAAGGGAATTGCATACCAATGTTAAGATACGCTGACCTGACATAGGCAATCCATGGAATTTGCAAGCCTCAGTCCAGAGAGAGACAATCCAAAGTAATATCTCTAGTCAGGGTGGCCTCATCATTCCGCCAAATCGAGACACAGAGAAGGACTGGGCGAGCCCTAATTATGTCAGTGACATAGGGGAGTCCTAGTTCATTATGCAGGATAAAATGTGCGGAAGATATAGGAACAGATACAAACTTTCTACAGAATCTGTATTCTTTTTGTTGGATCACCAAACAGTTGGAAAACCACCACACCTCCGCCCCATACATAGCAAATTGGCAGGCACTGGGATTTGTAAACCTGTAACAGAGGTAAGGCAGAGCCACCTCCCTTAGGTTGAGGGAGATGGGCTATCAACTCATTAACTGTGACAAATTTAGCTGAACTTTGTACTATATTAAAAGACCATGACCCCTGGGCAGAAAAAATGATACCCAGATATGGAAAAGTGCTAGTGCTGGTTAAACAATGAAAGGCGACTCGTATATTCCAGAGAGATCTATGCTTAGGGCCACAAGACATAATATGTGATTTATCAAAGTTAGTCTGCTGGTCGAGAATCCATAAAGTCTACAAAAGCCTGTACCATCAATGCAGTGCCTTAGGGGTATGTGCCATCAGCACTGCATCATCCACATATAGGAGTGCGTGGAGGGTATTGCCCTTGATAATTGGAATATTTGTGGCCGCATGCATTAGAGCAAGATGGAGATCATTTATATACAGAATGAAAAGAAGCAGGGCCAGCTCGCAACCTTGTCTCACCTCGCTATAAATACCAATTTCAGCAGACACCCCCACCTGTGCACTAACACTTGCCCTCATATCCTCATGAAGGTAAGCGAGGAAGTTAACCAACATTGTATCCATCCCCTGAGCAATAAGGAAGTGCCACAATTTGGCCCTGTTGACACAATCGAATGCCGATGATAGGTCCATGAATGCTATGTACAAGGAAGATTGCTTAGCCACCGTATATTTTCTCAGTACTAAATTTAGGTTTAGGAATTGCTCATTTGTTCCTATTTTGTGCCTAAACTCATACTGGGAAGACTGTAACACAGACACACCATGGACCCAGTCTATTATTCTCTTGTAATTAACCGTACCCAAGATTTTAACAGTAGCGTCAATTAATGAGATCCGCTGATAGCAGCATTAGTGGGAACGTCACCTTTCTTAAAAATTGGCACTATAGTAGATATGCCCCAGGTTCTTGGTACAGGGGTGTGGGCAAGATTGTTAAAGACGCTTGTAAGAAGGGGTGCCCAAAAAGTAACAATATTCTTAAATAATCAATGGATACCCAATCAGAGCTGGGTGCCTCGACTCTCACGATTTGATTAATCGCATCGTCAACTTTCAGCAGGGTTGTGGGAATCCTGCAACATACCCATAATCTATACTAAAAGTATCAGATGATAAAGGTGTGGCATACATTTTTCCAAAATGCTCCTCCCAGGTGCTGCTAGAAATATGGCAGTAATAGGACTAAAGGACATCAAGTTACACCCCTTTAGCTCAGATACAGTGATCCAGAATATTTTAGTATTACCCATCTGTGCAGGGAAACAGCGTTTACAACGCTGTCTCCACAACGCGTTGTTAGCACGCGTACCATTACATCGCAAGTCGTTTCAATGACTTGCTGTAGGGGGCATGCTGGTGTTGGATTTAGAATCCAACACCTTCCCTGCTGTTGCACAAACTGGAGTAGCAATAGTAAATAATACTATTCCTAAGTCCAGCACGCCCCCTACATCAAGTCGTTGTAATGACTTGCGATGTACTGGTTCGCGTTTACCGCGTTGTAATGGCATGCAATGTATTCGCATGCGTTGTAAGGAGACATATTCATCTGTGCAGCCTGAGCTAGCATATCCCAATGCATTCTTTTTTTTCTGTTCCAAATGTTTTATTAAATGAATTTTTTGTAGATATTAAACACAATACAGAGAATAACACCGAATTGTGAATTATAAAAACGCATTGCAAATACAAGGAATATAAACACCCATTTGCATCTTAATATAATATCTATAACAAAACAATTGCATACATAAGAAATATAAATAATAATATAAACAAAAAAGGGGGGCTACATTGAACCTATATTGACTGGTAAAGACTAAAATACGTGCTTTAAATTGAAGAAAATGCAATAATATAAGAATCAAGACTGGACCAAATGTTAGACCTGGAAGTAAATGAATTATTAGGAGAAAGTGGAAATGAGCATTGCCCACGTCTAAGAAAAATAATCCATTCCCACCATGTATTAACTGAAAGTAATGTAGCATTTTTCCAATTAGAAGTGACAGATTTGATTGCCGTAGAAATAAGGAAGTCCAAAAGTTTACAATCCATAGGGCATAATGTAGACTTAAGGAGAGAAGATTTAAGGATTAGAATATGGAAAGACAAAGCTGTTTGGATCTTAAGGATCCGAGTTATAATATTCCATATGTCTGACAAGAACTGATGAATAATAGAACAATTGTAAAATAGATGTTGTAAATCACCAGTTGCAGAATTACAATGCCAACAGTTTGGAGTGTCTAGTAGTTTAGCTTTAAATAGTTTGTCCGGAGACCAAAAGCATTGGTAAAGCAGATAAATATTAGTTTGTATGAGAGTAGCCGGGAGATAGCTAGCAGTGTTGGACTTCCAAACATCCTTCCAGTACACATTAGAGGGTTGAAGATTTATGTATGGTGACCATTTTTGATTAAGATGTGAGAAGGAGGAATTAGGAGTAGAAAGTTTTTTATATACTTTAGAGGCTATATGTGCTGTATGACTGAACACATTAATACAAAACTCCATACCAGAGGATTGAGACATAGAGAGCAGTTCCGGATAAGCATTAAGAACAGTGTTACATAGTAATGTATATTTGGAAAAGTCAGATAAAGGTAAGTTATATTTAGGTTGAATATCATCAAATGAGTAAAACGTATCATATTGACATATATCAGCAACAAAAAAAATACCAGCAGCGATCCATAAATTCCAAAAAGGAATATGTTTATGATATTGGAGTTTGGGATTGAACCAAAGAGAAACTTTTTTAGTGGATGTAATGGCAATAGAAAATCTACCATCAAATGATAAAAGGGCAAGTGTAGAGTTTGCAATAATGGGGGAACGTTTGCCAAATGAACCATTTGCCATAGTAAGGAATGCAGGTGATGGATATGGTGCCAAAATATTCTTCTCCAGAATAAGACATTTGGGTGCATTAGAAGGAGAAATAGTATGAAACCATAACAAACATTGTGACACTAGAAATGCAAAATGAAATTTTTTTAAATCTGGAAGACCAACCCCTCCATCACATTTGGGCAATTGCAAGTTTTTAAGACTAATTTGTGCAGGTTTATTATTCCAGATGAACTTAGTAAACAGTTTATATAGTTTAACATAAAAAGTAGATGGGAAAGAAAAGGGTATCATGGACAAAAAGAAAGGACTTGTGGAGTTATAGACATTTGAATTGCCTCAATACGTCCCCACTAATTTAAATGAAGATTAAAACATCTATCCAGTTTCTCTTTGGTACTAGCTAAAATTGTGGAACAGTTGGGATCAACTGTACTTTTAACCGAATCAGTAAATGTTACACCTAGATATTTGAGTTTTTTTGGAGATCACGCTATATCGGTATTTGCTAACCTTGTAGAATTACATTGCATTCAATGGGAAAACTCTGTCTTATTAGTATTCAGGGAATATCCAGAGACAACAGCATATTTATGAATGATATTGAGAATAATAGGTACAGAGGTAAGGGGATCATTAACATATAATAACACATCATCAGCGTATGCAGAAATTTTAATGTTAGTATTTTTCAAAATAACACTTGTGTATTTATCACTAATGCGGAAAGAACATAAGAGGGTTTCTATGGCAATAAGAAATAGCAAAGGAGATAGTGGACACCCTTGGTGTGTGCCTCTATATAATCGGAATGGAGAAGAACATGCACCATTGACACAAATGGAGGCTGAGGGAGCTGAATACAATGCTTTAATCAAATTAATAAAAATAGGCCCAAACCTAAATATTTCCAAAGTTTTGAATAAAAATTGCCAGTTAACCTTATCAAATGCCTTTTCCGCATCCAAGGCCAATACACCAATTGGACCGCTGGTGTCTTTAGCAAGAGACAAGGCATGACAAAGCAAGCGAGTGTTATGGGCTGACAGTCTACCTTTCATGAAGCCAGTCTGATCAGGTTGAATAATGTTGGAAAGCAAGGGAGATCCAAACACCCCGGGAGGCAAGATGGCATCTGAGTGAGGTCCATTGTCACTCACCTCTGCATCGCTCCGCCCTCGATGTAGTTTTCCTCCGAGCTAAGCCGGCAATGCGAGCAGAATTTGACCGCTGGATCTGGGGGTCTAAAGGGCTTGAAGGCGGCCGGAGACCGGATGATTACGGCGGCAGAAGGAGAAAAGATCATACTGAGGGTGGCTGTGGACGCTGGGAGTCTCCTGCCCGGCTGCTGCTAACGGTGGTTTACGACTGGGGAATCACTGACGGACGCCGACCGGAGTCTCCTAGCAACGTGGATGCCGGAGATCCCAGAGTGCATTCCAAGGAATCCATGGCAGCGCGAGGTACTCGAAGTAAAACGCGCTCGTCAGTGCAGCCACTGCCGGTGACAACAAGACGGGAACCTGACCCTAGACCCGACACGAAAAAAGATGAACTACGTACCAGTAAGGGGGGGAAAAATGCTAGCAAAAACCCGGTCCAGAAGGGCTTAACTACAGGAGAGCAAGGGAAAAAGCAGGTGGCTATCACGAGTTTGTTTCCATCTAAGGGCTCACATGAAACTATGAAAGGGAAAGAAACAATGGCTGATGTAACTAGCACCCTTACCGGCGTAGAATTACCCGAATCAAGAGTTAGCGGACTCACAGGCTACTCCATTATGGGCAGTAAGCAGTGAAAGAACTGAACCGGGAGCGTCAGGGATACCAATGGGTGGCTTCCAGGAAGATAATCAAATTAAAGACTCAAGTGAGGGCGCGAAGGAGATAGAACTGCCACATACTGCAAAGAATATTTATACCAGCGCGGATTTACCAGAATCGGTAGGCTCACAGACTGCCATGAAGGACATGCCGTTAAAATCAAGCAAGGAGCTGTGGGGCTCAAATATCGTGCTAGGAGTGCCCGGATCATTGGTTAGTACTCCCCAAGAAAACGAGCAGCCCCAGGAAAGTAGCCCAGATCAGTATACCCCCACCACAGAAGACAGGAATGAATCAGTAATCACGATAAAAGAGAGGAGAAATGCTGAGTCGATCCAGGAAAAAACACAGGAAAAAATACAATCTCTCACTGCAGAAGAGGGGATACAGGAAAAAAGACATGAGATGGGATATCAGTCCCCAGATCCCATGGAAAACTTCTACTCCCTGTACGAGGAGTCCGGTGACTCAGTCAATGCAGTATCGAGCAGTAGTAGCAACGAGGATGATGGTGGAAATACATCCACAAGCAACTACAGCCAGAAAGGGACAAAAAGGATGCCTAGGAGAATTAAGAGGTTATCGGAGGGGAAAAAGAGCAGTCTGAAGCGGGATGGTGGAGAGGAAGTGGGAGAACTCAGATGGGACTATTCATATATACAGCCGCTACCCTCCAATGGACCCCATGAGTCAGAGAGGATATCTAGGAAACAAACAGGAAATATGGAAGGACCGAAAACCCCTGAACAGCATGTCGAACCATCCTTGTCCTTGATTTTACAGTCTGGTAAATCATTTCAAGAAGAGGTAAAAGCAGAAAATCGTCAAGCCCGACTGGCCTCAAAAAAGTTACAAGGCTCAATACGTAAGATTGGGAAAACCTGTACAGAGATCGCAGAGAGATTAAGCATGGTGGAAAATCGGACAGAAGCCCTGGAAACCACGGTGGGCACATTAAAAGCGCAATCAGCCTCTCAAGAGAGCTCCCTGAAGGATGTAATGTGGAAGCTAGAAGAGGCGGAAAACCGCCAACGGCGCAATAATCTAAGGCTGGTAGGAATTCCGGAGAACAGTGAAGGGAATGATATCAGGAAGTTCACAATTAACTTACTGAGAAACTCTCTGCCAGAACTAGCAGAATGGGACTGGGAGAAAGAAATCCAACGGGCCCACAGAGTCCCTTTAACAATGCCGCGTCGCCAACCGAATGACCAGTCATATCCAAGGGTCATTTTAATATACTTTGGAAACTTTCTCCTGCGACAGGCCGTGTATGATCTGGCAAGACCCAACAAGCGAAGGAATTGGGAGAATTTCTCGTTTTTTACTAGACCTGACTTCGCGCATGCCACGGTGGAAAGACGATGGAGACTCAGGCAACTGATTACGCCATTTCAAAAAACAGGAGCAACAGTGTTTTTACAGAACCCTGCTAAACTATAAGTTATCTCGCAAGGGCAAAGCTATTATTTTACCTCAGAGATATTAGCTCAGAAAGCATTGGAGGAAATCATAGCACAGAAACCTGTCACTGTCAAGGCTAAATAGTAGGCTTCAGTGTAGCCTCTGGTAGGGTGGAGACAGGGGGGTTAGGCCTGATGTTATATGTTGTCTGTAACAGGATCTATTCAGGCTAAGGCTAAGGCTACATCTATGCCCCTCCCCCCTTTTTCTTTTTCTTTTTTTCCTGGAGTCGCTTATGGTTTTTTCTGTTTGGTTTTTCTCCTACAGGAATGGATGGGAGAGTACATGGCAACACAATGAAATTTGTTGTATTCTGAGCAGTAACATGTTTTAAGACACGAGGGGGAGGTGGAGTGTGGGGGAGGATGGATCAGACGCTTTCACACAGGATCAGGATTGAGCCTAACTGCCTTAATAATGGTGGAGGGAGGGGGTGGGCGGCTGTGGGGGGCGGAGGAGGGAATCTCAGACAGGTAGAGGTGATAAAAGGTGCAACTAGGGAGACCATCGTAGAGTGAGGAAGGACAAACAATGGCTAAAAATGTACAACTGGAAGTGGACCCGAGAGGGGAAATATCCACAGCAGGACATAACTGAGAACCCATATGGCTAGACTGAAAATTCTCACCATCAACATATGTGGGCTCAATGATATTAAGAAAAGGCAAAGAGTCTCTATTGGATTACAAACAACAGGGGCTAATATTATATGTCTACAGGAGACGCACATAGAGGGGTCGCAGCGGCATTTACTTAAATCTCTTGGGTATAGGTTGATAACCGCTACAACTCAAGGTACTAGGACCAGGGGAGTGGCTATTTTAGCGAAAGGGGGAGGACTGCAGTTTATATGGTCCATATCGGATAAACTTGGGCGGTGGGTGATTACAGAATGTCAGCATAACAACGATCAAAAAATGACACTATGTTCATTATATGGTAGTGTCAGTGATGACCCAGATATGTTAAATTATATTTCTAATGAACTTGCTCACTGGCCTCTCCCTCTAATAGTATGTGGCGATTTTAATCTAAATCTGCTCTGTGGTTGGTCAGTGGACTCAGGATTTAAATATCAGGGCAGGAAACCAAGAGTCTTTCAGGCTCTTACAAATTTTTGTCAAACTCATGGTCTAACCGACTGTTGGCAAACAGGGCACCCAAGGGATCCAGGATTTACCTATTTCTCCTACCCGCACTCTAAACATGCGAGACTGGACTATATACTGGTCTTAAACACGATAAGCTCTAACTACACAATAGAGAAACTGCCTAGGGTGTTGTCTGACCACAATCCCCTTGTTTTAAATATCGAATTGGGAGCAGGGAATGCCAATGTTAAAACATGGACGTTTGAAAGGGCATTGTTAGCGAAAGAGGAATATATTCTCCATATGAAGAAGTGGATACCTGGGTTTCTAAAGGATAATGTAGGCAGCACTACTATTGATATAGTTTGGGACGCCCTGAAGGCAGGAATTAGAGGAGAGACGCTCCGATTTTCACTAAATTATAACAGGGAGGCCAAACAAAAAATGATGGTACTACAGAGAAATTTGGGTATTGCTGAGGAAGTATTGGTAAAAGCTATACAAGAGGGACGGGAAATTGAGAATGAACTAGTGCATGTAGCAACCGCTAAAAATCTTATTATCGACAATTTAACGGAAAAAGCCATAGCTAAGGCAACAACGCATAGGGAAAGCATATACGAATTGAGCGAACAGGTTGGACATCAATTGGCGGTATGTACCAGAGAGCAAAGCACAGCCAATATAATAAGGGAAATCAGAGACCCTGAATATGGGCAAAGGTCCAAACCGAATGCAGTAAGATCTGCGTTTCAGCGGTTTTATCAAAAGTTATATGGTGACACAGATATACAGCAGGGAAAGATTGAGGAATACCTAGATCAAAATGAACCATTAAGACTGGAAGCAGAGGATCAAGATAGCTTGGATGGCATACCGCAGTGGGAGGAAATCCTCCTTTCAATGAGCAGCTTAGCGATAGGGAAAGCGGCCGGAATGGATGGGATACCATCGGAATTTTATCTTAAATTCTCTCCGCAGCTAAAAAATATAATGCAGGAACTGTTCGTACATATCTTTCAGGGGGGACGCCCTCCTGGATCTTGGTCTCTAGCTAAAATCGTAGTCTTTGTTAAAAAAAATAAAGATCCTACAGAACTCGGGTCCTATCGCCCTATTAACCTGATAAATGGGGACTCAAAGATATATTCAAAGCTATTAGCTAGTCGATTAGCACCAGTTATACATAAAATGGTATCCGACCGCCAACATGGGTTCATCCCAGGGAGATCCACAACAGATCACGTGCAAAGGGTGATATCACTGTTGGACAAATCGGAAGTTGCAGGAGACCTTATGGCACTTATATTATTAGATGCTGAGATAGCTTTCAATAGGGTCTCCTGGAAATATCTCTGGGCCGTAATGTTAAGAAGTGGTATTAGGGAACAATTTATTAAAGCAATACAAATGCTATATATTGATCCAACGGCAGTTGTAATGGTAAACGGGTCAATGTCAGAAAAGATAACCATCACTAGGGGGACAAGACAGGGATGCCCCTGCTCTCCTCTTGTATTTGCGCTTTTTATTGACCCATTCATCCGTAGACTCGAGAACAACATATCAAAACCTCCAATATGGGCACGAAACTGGCCTACAAAAACGCTAGCGTATGCGGATGATATCGCTCTAGTTACGAGTGATCCTAATAACGCAATAATTGCAATAGAAGAGGAGGGTAAAAAGTTTGGACAGGTGTCAGGGTATAAATTGAATCAGGATAAAACACAGATCATCCTCAATAGTAAAATCAGGATGAGTGATGAGCGGGTAGTGGACAAAGCTACATATTTGGGTGTTAGCATCACAGCTAATCTGGAGAACTTAGTTAATAATAATCTTGACCCATTAATACAGCACACAAAGAAAGAATTGAGCAGGCTGAATAATTTACATTTATCAATTGGGGGCAGGTGTAACCTGATCAAAATGCTTTTTCTACCCAGATTTTTATATTTCTTTAGAACGATCTGTTTGGAATTTCCACCACAACTGTTTAAAGTTATGGACAGTATGTTCTCTCGGTTTATATGGAGCTATAAAAGACCACGCAGAGCATTGAAATTTATTACTCTATCTAAAGACAGAGGTGGACTGGCAATACCTAATTTTAAACTATATTACTGGGTTACCATATTAAAGAACTGTAGAGAATTATTATTAACTCAACCGGATAATAGGATTAATAACAACGTCCCAACACCGCAAGAATTGATATTGGGCGACGAAACCAGAGGGTGTCTCTGGCGACATCTAAATGACAGTTACTTTAAGAAAGTTAGATTCAAGACCCTCCATGGTATTTACAAGGCCTGGTGTAATGTACGTAAAATACTTGGAATAGGGCGGCTATCTTACTACACACCTATAGCTAAAAATGAGAACCACCCAGAGATTTTTAGAGCCATTTGTATGGATAATTGGGTACAAGTAGGGATCACGCAGCTAGGCTGCTTTTACTCTACTGTAGGGTTGAAGTCTTTTGAGGAGCTGCAGAAGGATTATAAAATAGGGTTTAGGGATTTCTTATGGAGGAAAGGGGGCGGTGGAGCAAAATTTCAAGGAATTCAAATCATTGAGAAGCTGCTTAAAGCACAACAACAACAATAGGAGAAATTTATGAATACATGAATGCCTCCTATCCAGATGATATGGATAAGTGGGTGTTAAAATGGCAAGATAAATTGGGAAACCCTCCACTCTTATGATCTATCCCTGTCGAGCTTAATGTCTACCAAATTACAAGCTCAATGCTATAAAACTTTTTTCTCATTATATTATTCGCCGTATAAGATAGCGAAGTGGGGGACGGGAAAAGGCACATCATGTCCACGCTGTGCACTATTTGAAGCTGACGCTGTACATATATTCGCATCTTGCAATATTATACGTAACCTGATTGATGAGATATCAGGTTTTCTGTCAGAGATTTTAAAAGCAAGAATAGAAATTACAGTGGAGGAAATAATGTTAGGCACAGCGAATATAAACCGATCTAAACATTTGCAAGGTCTGATCTTCGTGTCAATGGCATGTTTCTGGATGTGTATAGCGTCAGCCTGGTTGGATCCAAATCCTCCTGCGTTTCAACAGTGGAAAGCCAGATTATTGGCAATGTGTAGCCTAGAGGTAGCCATCTATAAAAGGGAGGGGCACAATAAACGCATAAGAGGGTTAGCAATATGGGACCCTTTAAGGCTGTGGATGCAAAACCAGAAGTAGAATGATTAAGTAATGATATATGTATTACGTTTGTTGGTGGAAACCAAATATGATTTGAATTGCAGTGATTGTAAGGGATAATTTTGCACCAGAGGAACTTAAATCTACTTTTGTGATATTCATATGTATGTAATATGTAATCAATCTAAGGTGTGGGTAATGTCTGAGAAGGATGGGGGTGTGAGATGGGTGTGAGGGGTTTATTAATGTATAAAATAATAAAGAATATTCAAATAAAAAAAGGAAAGCAAGGGAGATAACCTATTTGCTAAAATGTTGGCATATATTTTACAGTCCTGATTAATTAGAGATATGGGACGATAGCTTGATACTAAAGTAGGATCTTTATTAGGCTTGGGGAAGACAATGATAGTGGCTTCATTGAAAGTGCCCACCATAATGGAAGTGCGCTGAAAGTCTGTAAAAAGAGAAAGTAGGACAGGAGATAATTGGTCTTGATAACATTTGTAAAATTCATCCTGAATACCGTCAGGGCCAGGTGTTTTATTGGAATCTAGTGCACTAATAGCTGCAATTAACTCTTGAATGTCAATGGAATTGTCTAAAATTAATCTATCAGCATCAGAAATCTGAGGCAGTTGACAAGAATTAAGGAAGTCAACGATGACATTATTATGAGGGCCGAGAGGTTCATGGTATAAGGAGGAGTAAAAGGATAGGTACTCTCTCAGTATTTCCTCAACATCTGTCAATAGAGTACCATTATTTGTTTTGATGGCCTGGATTTGAATTATGTCTCGCTTGATGCGTAAATAGTTAGCTAATAATCGGCCAGATTTGTTTGAATTAAAATGAAAGTTTGATTTTTCTTTTGAAATAAGTAAACCTGCTCTTTTACTAAGCATACAAATATATTCGTATCTATATTTCTGAAGTTGGGACTTATATTGCGGCTCTCTAGGTGAAATGAAAAGTCTTTCCACAGTTGCTATATGCTTCTCTAATTTGGAGAGGTGGGAGTAAAATGCTTTATTCTCATGCGCCATAATAGAAATTGTAACTCCTCGAATATAAGTTTTAAAAGCATCCCAATGGATAACTTTGGAGGTATCACCTGGATTGTTATTCAAAAAATTTCATTAATGGCTGAGGCAATTTTTTTAGAATTAGTTGGATTAAGAACTACTTCAGAGTTCATTATTTATCTTTTATTAGGAGTGTGAGGGTCAGAAGTACATAAGGAAAAAGAAATTAAAGCATGGTCAGAAACTGTAATAGGGTGTATAACTGACTCACTAATCATGCGGCATAAATTATGTAAAGTCAATAGGTAATCAATCCTAGAAAAAGAAGAATGTGCATTCGAATAAAAAGTAAATTCTTTGTCTGTAGGATGTTCCAATCTCCAGAAATCAATCAATTTAGTAACAGAAAGAAAAGATTTCAAAGCAAAGAACGCTTTGTTAGGCCAAAATTTAAATACAGAAGAACGGTCCAACAAAGGATCCCTGATGAGATTAAAATCACCACCCACTATAAGGGACATGTTACCAATTTTAAGTATTTCAGCAGAAATATATGACCAAAAGGCAGGATCATCAGATGTAGGAGCATATATATTGACCAAGTTTAAAATTAATTTGTCAATTTTAACTTGAGCATAAACAAATCTACCATCTGAGTCATGGTGATGAGACAATATTTGTACATGAGCTCTATGTGAGAATAGTATAGCTTGCCCCATTTTTACGTTTTGCAGCAGGAGATGAAACTATAAGCCCTATCCAGCCCTTGGACATAGTATGTAACATTTTATCATCCACATGCATTTCTTGTAAAAAAAAGATATCTACATTAGATTTTTTGGGATATTCTAAAAATGTTCGTCTTTTAACTGGGTGCCTCAAACCCTTGACATTTAATGAGGGCCCTATTAGCTGCAGAGCATTCAACATTAAACCACAGTGGGGTATGTGATTTAGGCTGAGAGGATTTCAACAGCACATTTCTGATCCCAGGAGAGATATCAGTAAAATCCATCACTACCTGTCCACCTCAATCCACCTCACTCAGGCATGTGGTTACCAACTCTATATTTGCACGTACTACTTCATTAAATAGATGTACAGAGTCACTAGATCTCCATAGTAGCCTTAAGATATCAGAAGATCGTTGCAAGTTAAATGCCCCAATATCCATCTAAACGTTCCCCTAAAGCAAACAAGCAAATGGATTTGATAGGGTTATGGTCTCTAAATGTAGACGGAATTACCAAGCCATGTAAAAATAACTCCTCCAAGTTCTGTGTAACAAAGACAGTGGGCCTTATTCACAAAGGTGAACTGAGACGAAAGTCTAACTTTACGACTTTCGGTATTCACAAAGGGATTTACTACTCGTAAATGCCCTTTGTGAACACCTAAAGTCGATTTACAACTTTCAGTATTCACAAAAGGGTTACAGAGTACTGGGTCTCAGGCTGGTTCCATCCCAACTGAGAATTTTCGAGGGGGCAACACTCTTATTCTCCATACAGTAATGGATCTCCCCAAAAGATCCTGGAATGACATTAGATAAACATGTTGGTGATTCCTGTGGATGGCATTAATTACCTGAAGTATTAATATTGTGGTGCGGGTTGGTCAAAATGTTATGAGAGGGCATCCGCTTGGTCACTAGCTGGTTCTTAGAAAGTCATTCCACAGCCTCCAAGTCACTTAATACAGAAAACATATTTGTAGAAACAGTGTATCCAGGGGTCCTCGCACAATGCAGGTGTGAAACTGTGGGGAGTGATGGAGGTCTATAAAAAGACCCTAAAGGGAGAGTGACAACATTTGTGTGTACCAAATTGTAGAGTTCCTTCATACTCAGGATATCGCGCATGCATGCAGGTCTGCAAAAGTTTAAACAATACAATCCCCCACAACCCTTTTCATTGACTGATCTAACCAGCCAATTCTCCTGACCATTATAATTTTGTTCGGGCCCCAGGCATTGAAATCAGGAGCCTTATTACATAGCTGATCCCATGATTCCTGTTGCCCAGCCTTTAATGGAGGGACCCCCCCGAAAAAAATTAAAATGTAAGGGAGAGGCTCAAGTTATGTTCACACAGAGCAAAAATTGGACAGCCAGTGGCCTGGGAAGTAGAGGCAGTAGCTGGCACAGAAAGGGGAGCAATAGTAGACTGAGGGCAAACACCTTTATTGGCTACATCCCTGCCCTTGGTCTCAACATTGAGGGATGGGTTGTCAGCTCCCTAGAGGAAAGAGGTGGCTTCCTAGTAGTTTCCTAATGCACTGTGCTATTAGTGCTAATAGAGTTTGGCATAAGTGATTGGTCACACGCAAAAGGGCCACTACCTCAGCCCTTGAGTGTGAGTGTTCAAGGGGTAACTGTTTGAGAACACTGGTCACTAGGCTTTCAAGCTTATGCTAATGATTTTACGCTGGCTTCAGTTTTCCCTCCAAATTTTTCAAACAGTCCTTTGAGAGACAGAGAATCCCAGAATAACAAATTATTGGTCTGACATTCAGCGGTCTGCATTGTGGGTGTGCTCGAGGGTTGGATCTAGGAAAGTAATTGATTCTTAAGCCCATGTTAGGTGAGGGCTGTTTCCTCTTCTTAATACCCATGTTCCTCCTCGATTGCCTTTTCCTCTTAATTGCTAGCCGGGGCCTGCTGCGGCATTGAGGGATTGCCAATTCAAATTATGGCCTCAGCATATATCACTATTTTGGGACTATTGAGAGAACAACTGGAAACTGGTGACAGGGTATGTCCCACCTCAGGTATAGATATGGAGCCACTCCCTGCAGTGTCAGGATTAAAACAGGTAGCCGGCAAAACCCCAAGCTCAGGGGAGAGTCTATGTTCAGTCAATTCAATTTCATTTCTAGCAATCCTGACAACCCTTTCAAGCATGCTATTAATGGAAACATGCATTTCCCCAGAAGCTCACTGTCATTGTCTTCAGGTCAGGACACTGCGTGCTGTAACAACCTCTAGATCCTTGATGCTTGGGGAAGGTGAATAAATGTATGTAAGAGGGAGGGCCCAGCCTCGTACAGCTGCAGATGGGTGCAGACAGGCCTGCCCTTGGCCCGGGCTTTGTCTGAGCACAGCCCACGTGTGTCCCATGCAGCGGGATGCAGCAGCACTTTTCAGCGTGTCTTCTGCCATGCCCCCCCTTCAGCCATTGCTGGCACCTTGCAGACTTAAATCTGTAGTCCAGAGGGGTGCTATGGGGCAATGGATGTATAAAAAGAATAAATAAAAGTTTCCTAACTTTAACAAAGGATTAGCCATTGTTTTTCATTGAATTTCATTTTTTTATTTATTTTTAATAAAACAGTTTTAGCAATCGGAAAGTTTACTGTCATTTAGTGAAGTGTATTCAAGTGGAGTATGGTACAGTACAGTGGAGAAGAATGTTATAAAGTGTACTATGGTACAGTATAGTGTCATACAATGATAGAGTGGAATCTGGTACAGTGAAGTGCCGTACAGTGGTATAATGTTCAGAGGAGTGGTGTAGAGGGGAGTGTTGTACAGTGCAGTGTGGTACAGTGGAGTGTCATATAGTGGAGTAGTGTAGAGTGGAATAACGTAGAGGTGAGTGTTGTAGAGTGGAGTGGAGTGGTGTAGAGTTGAGTGTCATACAGCAGAATAGTGTACAGTGGAGTGCAAAGAGTGTAGTGGCACAGAGTCTAGTGTGGTAGAGTGTAATAGCGTACAATGTAGTAGCATAGAGTGCAGTGGCAAAGAGTGGAACGGTGTACAGTGGAATGAGGTACAGTGCAGTGGCATACAGAACACTAGCGTAGAGTGGAGTGCGTTGAGTGCGGTAGTGTAAAGTGTAATACTGTGTAGTGGAGTGTCATAAAGTGGAGTGTCGTAGAGTGTAGTGGGATTGAGTGGAGTAGAGTTGGGTGGTGTAAAGTGGCATGGTGTAGAGTGGAACAGCATAGAATGTAATAGCGAGAGTGGAGTTGTTCACACTGGAATAGTGTAGAGTGGAGTATCGAAGAGTGGGGTAGAGTAGAGTGAGTAGAGTTCAGTGGCGTACAATGGAGTGGTGTACAGGGTAATACTGTATATTAGACTAGAGTACAGTAGAGTGGCGTACAGTGGAGTGGAGTTGCATTGAGTGGAGTAACATGGAGTGGATTGCCGTACAGTGAAGTTGCATACAGTCAAATAGAGTAGATTGTATTGGCTTACAGTGCAGTGGTGTACAGTGCAGTGCCGTGCAGTGGAGTGTGTTCAAATGTATTTACGAACAGTGGAATAGCGTAGAGTGGAGTGGTTTACAGTGGAGTGTTCCAAAATTTACTGGCATAGAGTGGAGTGAGGTACAATGGAATAGCGTAGAGTAGAGTGGATTAGAGGTCAGTGGCATACAGTGGTATAGTGTACACTGGAGTGGGATATAGTGGAGTGGCATAGAGTGGAATAGAGTACAGTAGAGTAGTGTAGAGTGGAGTGAGGTACAGTGTAGTGACATACAGTGGAAAAGCGTTGACTGAAGTTTTGTAGAGTTAAATACTATATAGTGGAGTGTTCTAGAGTGGAGCAGGGTAGAGTGTAGGGGGTAGACTGTAGTTGTGTACAGTGTAATAGCCTATTGTGGAGTGGCATAGAGTGGAGTTGTTAGAAATGGGGGTCTCTAGTAGGCAATGGTTTGCACCGTTGTCCAAGTAGGGACCATTCTTCTTAGTCAGGATAAGGGGGATACATTTCTAAAATAACCCCTGCTCACCCCATTGGTAGCTTGGCAGACAGGCTTATCTCAGAGTCAGTGTGTAAAGCATTTGTGCATGCATACAATAATACAGTGAAAACACTACAAATGGACACCACACCAGTTTAGAAAAATAAGTAGTCTTTATCTAAACCAAACAAGACCAAAACAACAAAAATCCACAATACAGTAATAAAAATATGACTTTCAAAAGGTAGAAACATTTCTGTTCAAAGCAAATTGCAGATGCGACACTTACAACACAAAGTGCCTTGGATGCGTCAAAATCAAAAGCAAGAACAGCCGCAGGGAAGGTGATGCGTCAGTTCCTTACGCGCAGGGAAGGTGATGCATCAGTTCCTTACTCCAGCGGAGGTGATGCATCAGTTTCTTACTGCCACGCAGGGGAGGTGATGCGTCGGTTCCTTACTGAAGGGGAGGTGATGCGTTGGTTTCTTACTGTGCTGGGAGGTGATGCGTCAGTTTCTTTCTGTGCCCCCAGCATCCTTGTAGACTCGTCACCCGGGTGCAATGCGTGAGGATCGGGGATGCGCTGGTTCTTGATGCGGCGGCACCAATGGCACTTGCGTTGATTTCTTCAGCCGCGGTCCCATGATGTGTTGGTTCTTGCAGCCACACAGCAGGGCCTGCGTCGGAATCAGTGTGGTGATGTCGGCCTTCGCAGATCGGTGCACTTAATGCGGCGTGGGGCGATTTCTTGAGCCGCGGACAGGCGATGCAGTTTCTTCGGCGATGCATCGGAAGCAGGTACGGGTGCGTCACGCTTCTCCTCGTTGCGCTACTTTTCCAGATCCCAACATCTGGCTGGGTGTGTGAGGGTCTTTTTCCAAAAGGAGGAAATCATTCTCCTGTTCTTTGATTGAACACCGCCGTGTGTACTTTCAAACATATACAACGACCTGCTACTCCCAATAGGAACTGCATACCACTTTGGTTTATACAACCTCCAGAGGCCCAGAACAGCAGCAGGCCCCTCTTGGCAGGTCAGAACTCGCAGCAAGTGAGTTTAGGGGAGCTGGGGGTGAAGTCTTTGTATCCCTGAGACTTCAAAAACAGGAGGCAAGCTCTACTTCAAGCCCTTGGAGATCTACCTCAAGCAGGAGATACAGCACACAGCAAAGTCTTTGTCCTTTCCTTACTATTAAAGCTAATGGGGTAACCCAGTATCCCGCAGAACCTGGTATTTCTAGTGGTATGTAACAACAATTGGTTCTGTAGGGAGTGTTGTATTTCTTCTACATGAATTGCTTGAATGCCCTGAATCAATACGGATAGACAGAAAAGAATCGATATACCAGGTATTTACTAATTGTTACCTATTAGTAAGCCAAGACACCAACAAGGTATGAATTTAAGACACAGTATATTATTCATCATATATCGTGGAGCCTTACAAATAATGGCATATCAAAGGCACATACAGGACTGCTGTATAACATTTACACAAACAAATAAACTTGACATAAATGTAACAAGACTGTGATACATAAAGAATGAGAGACAGTTACAGATGTTAACATATAATACATAAATTAATCAATATGGTGTCCAAAGGAAACGTATATGGTGGAGCAGATGTCCTATTTTGCTTGGATATGTAGTCTGCTCTACATAGGTAAGGAACACCTCTATTTGTCATCTACGTTTCGACCCAGGGAGGTTAAGTGTTAGTATAAAACATCAAAGATGGGTCTTCTTCAGGACTTGGAGTCAAATGTAACAGCCTGTGGTGAGGGAGCCTCAAAAAGTAGGCATAATCATCCGAGATGTAGGGATACCGCACTAGGTTCTCAGTCAGGTTCCTTCTCGATACCAAATTCGGTCATCGGATGTGACCCTTCCCGAGTCCCGATCGGCTGCCCAATTTCACACATAGTGTTTTTTTTGTGTCCGTAAGTACGGAGACATTTAGTCCACACACCTTAGCGCGTGTGTAGGTACCATTTTACTCTTTTCACGTGGCACTACTCACTTTGCCACTCACTTTTTCACCACACGGTCCTGAAGAAAGCCCCTCGTACTTCCCATTGTGGGCTGAAACATGTTGACCACACACTTAGTCAACTAGGGATAACAATTCTAGTTGCACCACACTTATTTTTAACCATATCCTGAGCCGCCACTAATAAAAGTTTACAGGCAAGGATTCTCAGAGATATTTTTAATTTACATCACATCTCACATATACACCAACCAGCTCCGCTGTAATCAGGCGTTGTAGCACAACCGGGCGGCATTTGGCCACCCGGTTGGGACCCCAATGATGAAGCATGACACCAACCAGGTTGGTGTGTGAGGGGTCTTTTAAACAAACCTAGTGGGTCCATGTACTAACATAACCAGTGATTGTACCACATCCACACTGAGGGTTCGTCCTTTTTGTTTCAGATATAATCATCCGATATTCAAGATCTGGTTTCAAAGGTCTTTGAGGGAGGGATGGTCCATATACTTGTTTCACGGAAATCAAGTGTCCCTTGTGATTCTTCATCTCTGGTAACTGGAGCCAATGATTAGACTCCCATGAGTATATGGCTGGTTTGCCAGTATCTCAGAGATCCAGAACGGATTATTGTGAGGAGTGACCGTAGCATGTCTCACCGCCCGGGGAAATAAATCCACTAGACACACTACTGTCACCCCTCATGAGAATCCGTACTGCCTTGGGAGTTCTAAAGTACCAAAAATTACTTTAATAAAGTGGTAATAAGTAGAGGGGACAATATCAAACCTAATACTTACCTACATCTAAGGGTGCAATGCAGAACACAGGCAAAATGAACTTAAAAACAACATGACTGCCTTTAACTTTTGTAAAGGCAGTCATTAGCCAATCACATAATGACATTTCATCGCTATGTATTGCTGCACTTCTAAAAAAACTGTGAAATTTTGTGAAAATTCCACTGCCATAGTTATCACTAAGTTAAAATTTCTTATACCCTGCCTACCTGTAGTATCCAAAAGGATCATTTGCACACCACAATTCCTAGTCCTGCCAAATGTCATGTAAACCCATTCAGCCATATTCATGCTACATGAGATAGAAGAGTCTATGGAAAATGTATTGGTGGAAAATGTGTTTTGGGAACTCCATGACTGACATCTTTGCACCCCCTTGACCAATCACTCTGAAACTTTGCATCATATAGCAATGTAGAAGGAAGAATAAGTCTCCTACATTTTGTAGAGCTTCGTCAAATGGTCAAAAAGTTATTAATTGTGAAAAGTCTGAATTCCTATCTCTGGTAATCCTAACTATAACTACAGAGTGGCTATCGTCGCTCTGTTATACAATTCTGTATTTGGCTGGTCACTGCCGTGCTTCAAAGCGAAGGACGCGTCTTCCCACACGGTTTTAGCAATGTCCATAATTTAGCCTATCGTCCTCATACCACCAAGAAAGATGACATTTACTTGAGAGTAATTTAACAACCTTTAATGGCGTGGCTGCCCTGGACCTTGATAACCGATGAAGAAGAGCCATTTTCTCACCCTATTTACATACAATGTTACTTCACTGGGTTACGTGCTATGACCACAAAAGACAGGCTATCATGTCATCACATGTTTTTCTTCTCAATGCATGATGTTCATTATGCGTACAGTGTAATTGCTGTATATTAACAATTCCTTTCGCTTTCAAATTAATCTCCAAAAGAAAATAAAAATCAATAATGTACGTGGTATTTAGAATATTAGCATGCTGCTCTACTCATTTGTCCCACGATAACAATCAATCGGAGCAGTGCTATAAATTATGCGTAAATTATATTTTCGACCAGTCAATTATGCCCTGATCCGAACATCCACAACTTAACTAAGTGAGCATTATCTAGTGCAGAGCGTAATTGTATTGGTGTGGACACGTTTCTGACTCAATATAAAACCACATATAATTATGCCCAAGTAGGCTGTCACACATTTACAATATTCTGGCTTATGGATAACAAAATCTGGCTCTTTGGTATGATACTATGCAATTGTGCCCAAGTGGACAATTTCTTGGGACTCCTCCTGTTACCTCCAGTAAGTCCCACACAGTCGAATTGCTGAGAGGTTGGCAGAGGCCATGCCCCCTTTCTCGACCACTCTGCAAATGCACCTCTTGGTGAGCTAATGGTTGAGGGATGAAGTTACTTGACTGCTGATGGTCCTTAGTGGCTAGGAACGCCCGCTGTTACCTCCAGTAAGTTCCACACAGCAGGATTGCTGAGAGGTCATTGGAGGCCCCACCCCTTTTCACTTCCACACTACAAACACGCCTCCTGGTAAACTACTGTTTTTGGGATGAAGTCCCCTTGGATGATGAGGGTCTTTGGGGGCCAAAAACCCCTCATGTTACCTCCAGTAAGGCCCACACAGCGCAATTGTGAGCTGGTCAGATGCCTCGCCCCCTTTCGCCACCACTCTGTAAATGCTCCTCCTGGCACACTACTGCTTGGGGGATGAAGTTTTCTTGGATGCTGAGGGTCCTTGGGGGCCAGGCTGTCCTTCTGTTACCTACAGTAAGTCAGACACAGCAGGATTCCAAAGAGCTGGTCAGAGGCCCGCCCCATTTCTCCACCATTCTGCAAACATGACTACTAGTTAAAAAACCATAGAAATACACTTAAAAAAACAAAGGTTACAGGGACTTTATAGTTAGAAAATAGAATTTGAAAAACCTTAGAAAATCACTTTAGAAACCAAAGGTTACAGTAACGTTATAGTTAGGCTCAGATTTCACTACTACAAAACCAGTGAAATTCAACAGTTATAGATAGCTGAGCTACCTATATTGTATGCCCCCGCAATGCACTGCTTAAGACCTCACATATTACATCACTTATGACATGGTCAGTGGCATCACTGATGACATCACTGATGACATCACCAATTACATCACTGATAACATCACTGATTACATCATCCGAGAGTGTTTTCTAAAAGATTAAGGGCCAGATGTAGGTAAACTCATTTCTGCGAGTCCTTAATAGCGATTTTTAGTGAATCACTATTAAGGACTCGCAAAATGGAATGTAGGTAGGAATCGCAATATTAATTGCGATTCCTTAATATTCCTTAATTGCGAATTGCAAATTGCGATTCGCAATTAAGGAATACCTTCCCATTCATTCCTATGGGCCTAGAGGCCCATAGGAATGAATGGGAAGACATTCGCAATTTGCGAGTACCCATTAGGTACTCGCAAATTGCGAATGCATTTTCAAGGGTGCAAGGGTGACAAAAGGACACCCTGTTGCACCCCTGAAATATGTATGTGTGCACATGTAGGCGCACATACATGCCCTAAGGGCATGTATGTGCGCCACATGGCACTTTGAAAAATGCAAAAAAGTGCGTTTTTCAAAGAAATTGCAAATTACCACCAACTTGAAGTTGGTGGTAATTTGCGATTCCTTTAGCCCAAATCACAGACTTTCTGGGCTTCCTGCATTGCATTTAAGGAATCGCAATTTGCGATTCCTTAAAGGCAGTCGCAAAATAGGGAATCGCAAAATTTGCGATTCCTTATTTTGCGAGTAGGTTTTTCCTACCTACATTGCACAGGGCTATTTTGCGGTCGCAAACGTTGAAATTCTGCGAATTTCAGCATTTGCGATCGCTATTTTGCTTCCTACATCTGGCCCTATGAGACTTAAACATTTATTCCAAGGTACCACAACAGTTAAAATTGCATATTTTCTGTACTACTGGGTGATACTATTTCTAATATATATTATGTGAGTGGCTACGTGACTGTGTGTATCTGTCTGTGAGTGGGTGTGTGAGTGCCTGTATGGGTGTGTGAGTGGCTGCATGGATGTATACATAGGTGTGTGAGTAGATGTTTAGGTGAGTGAGTGGCTGTGCGATTGACTGTATGGGTGAGTGAGTGGGTGTCTGAGTGGCTGTATGAGTGAGTGACTGGATGTATAAATGGCTGTATGGGTGACTGTGTGTCTGTTTGAGTGGCTGTTTGGTTTAGTGAGTTGTGTGAGTGGCTGTATTGTAAAGTAAGTGTCTGTGTGAATGGATGTATGGGTGAGTGGAAGGATGTGTGAGTGCTTTCATGGATGTGTGAATGGGGTATAAGTGGTTGTGTGGGTATGTGAGTGAGTGTGTGAGTGCTTGTATGGTTGATTGAGTGGCTGTGTTAAGAGGCTATATGGGTGAGTAAGTGGGTGTGTGAGTAGCTGTATAGGTGAATAAGTGGGTGTGTGAGTAGCTGTATGGATGAACGTGTTGCTGTGTGAGTGGCTATATGGATAAGTGTCTGGTTGTAGGAGTAGATCTATGGATGAGTGAGTGGCTGTGTGAGTACTTGTATGGGTCCGTGAATGGATGAGTGAGTAGTTGTGTGGGCATGTGAGTGGGTGTATGAGAGGTTGTTTAGGGGTTAGTGGGTGTGTGAGTGCTTCTATAGATGATGTCATCAGTGATGTCATCAAAGATGTCATTTGAGATGTCATCAGTGATGCCACTGATCATGTCATGAGTGATGTAATATGTGAGGTCACAAGTAGTGCATTGCGAGGGCATAAGTTATACTTAGCTCAGCTAACTATAACTGCTGCATTTCATTGGTTTTGTACAAGTCAAATCTGAGCCTAGCTATAACGCCCATGTAACCTTTGGTTTTTTTCAGTGAATTTCTACGTTTTAAAAAAAAATTCTATTTCCTAACTATAAAGTCCCTGTAACCTTTGTTTTTAAGTAAATTTCTACGTTTTTTAAATTTATTGCTAAGTCTGACCACTAACCTTTGATAGTGAGTGCGTGAGGGAATGCATTAGTGTCTCAGTAAGTCTGTGAGTGGATGTGTGAGTCTCTTAGTGGGTCTATGAGTCAGTGTGAGAGTGCCTGGGTGAGTCTGTGAGTGGGTGAGTGAGTGTCTGAGTGCTCTCCGTTTTGCTTTTTTTACTTGTTTTTCTAACTTCTGTTATGCCTTTCCTGCTTGTTTTTCTGCCTCTGTTATGCCTTTCCTGCTAGTTTTTCTGACCTCTATTTTGCCTCTTTCTCCTCGCTGCTGACATTTATTTTGCCTCTTTTTGCTGGTTTCTCACCTATATTTTGCCTCTTGCTGCTGATTTCTAACCTCTATTTTACCTGTTTCTGTTCATTTCTGACCTTTAGGATGCCTCTTTCTGCTTCTTTATGACATTTATTCTGCCTCTTTCTGCTCCCTTTCTGACCTTTATTTTGCCTCTGTCTGCTCGTTGCTGACCTTTATTTGACCTCTTTCTGCTCATTTCGCACCTTTATTTTGCCTCTTGCAAAATAAATACTTTATTTCAGCATTTTGCCATAAAAGCATAAATAGGACAACACATTTTAAACCCTCGGTAAAATTTGAATAAAATATAAAATAGTTCAAATTTCAAAATACCAATAATGTAAGCACAGACAAACAGCCGTCCTGCATCCAAGAGAACTTGTACCATTGCCTATTTACATAACCCATATCTTTACACAGGTAAAGAATCTAATCTGTCTAGCCACTCACCTTTTGCCTGGTTCTCCACATGTATAAAAGGTAACGAGACAGAGCAAAAACTAGACACTATTTGGTGTCCTCTGCAAATATCCTTACCCCAAGAGTACGGCAAGCTGGTACAAGCCATTTTTTCCTGCCAGTTTGATAAGCAGGACAGAAGAGCAAGGCATGCCCTTCAGTTTTGTCTTTAGCTCCACAAACAAGGCATTCATACTCAGCTTGCTCAAGCATAATACCACCCAATTTAACAGTGAACGATGCTAGTAGTAGAATACTGTGCCTAAACTGCAGATATTACTTTCTAGCTTGTGGGGGCTCAATTTCATCAAGAAAGTGCTCAAAGACATGATCATCTTTAAAAGAAATAAATAAATCTATACCGGTGCCTCGAGGGGCTTGTGCCTGTGCTTGCCTTGTGACATATTGCCTATACTACTCCTTCAGAAGAGGTTTACTAGTTGTGGAGACTTCCGAAGGGTTGTCCTAAAAGTTTCCACACCCCACCTAAACCAGGGTGACTTTTATGTACTTGATCCAGGCATATTTACCTGAATCTGGGATGCCCAAGACTTCCTTGTTCACCTCACGATGAGACCAGAGCTCTGGTGTCAACCAAATACATTTCCAGTAGATAATAGGTCTGACTCCAACCACCTCCGTAATTGGCCTAAGACCCATATCCAACCTAAAGAGGGAGCAGAGGCGTGCTGTTTGGGAGTCCCGAAGCTAGCGCAAAAACGGATCTCCACAGCAAGCAATTTTCCCACATCCTTGTGTCCCCACAACTCCACACCACAGAGGGCTGTTCCTAATGCCTGCTGCTTATAAATCTGAATCGCTGGGGATGTTGGATGGAAATGTGAGCTTTTCAGCATTCTAGTCAGCCCCCTGTGTTTTGCACCAATTTAAGACTGAACATGTCTATATGGGCGAACAAAGCAAACACAAGATGACAATGGATGGAGTGCTGAAACGCTCACCCCCAGTCACAGATCTGGGTTGAATCCATCATCTTTCTTTAGCTCACTTCGCCACCTCAGTTCAGACCCAGCTATATGCAAATCAGTCTTGACCCTTTGCCTCCTGGGAACAGTCCAGCCCGAACTGCCAAGCCAGGTCTTCCCTGAACCGGAAACAAGCATCCTGGGACCGGTTTCGGGGTAACACTCCTCATCAGCCAGGCTAGCTTGAATCCAGGGACCCACTTCTGAGCATACCCTGCCAACTTAGGGCGAACAAAGCAAATACAAGATGACGATGGACGGAGTGCTGAAACTTTTCAGATGCTCACCCCCAGTCACAGATCTGGGTTGAATCCATCATGTTCTGTGAGTGTTAACCCCAGATACTCAAATATCTGTACTCACTCCAAGGGAATCCGTAGGGTCTTTGGGTTTGATCTTATTGAATGGCATGGGTTCAGAACCATATATTTCGTTTTGGCCACGTTTATTTCTAGGCCTCTCAGTCTGCAGAAGGTCCCAAAAAAATCCAAAATTTCTTCAACCCCATTGGTGACTTTAAAAATAGCAAGGTGTCATCTGCGAACATCAAAGCTGGGGCCTTGATGTTAGCAAGACAGGGGACATCTCCATCACATTGGGTCAGGAATGAAATTAGTCCATTGACAAAGAGCGTGAAGATGGTCAGGGCAAGAATGCAACTCTGCCTTACACCTCGGCTGACAGGCAAGAGTTCCGTTGTCTCGCCCAACCTACCACAACGAACTTAGGCATAATTATTGCTGTGTGGATTTACAGTAGAAGTCAGGAGGTCTTCGGGGAATACCCCATGTTTGCCAGAACACGCCAAAGTATTAGCCTTCGGACCAAATCGAATGCCGAGTGCAAGTCGACAAATGTGATGTAGAGTTGTCCTCCACCCAATGCCACTATTTTCCAGAAAATAGTCTGCAGTCTGAAGTCTTGATCCACTGTGATAGTACATTGTGGGAAACCTACCTGCAAAGGGGAAAGTACGTCACTGTCACCAATCCAGGCTAGTAGCCGTTCAAGGAGAATTCTGCTATAGACCTTTTGTGTGCAGTCAATCAAACTAATGGCCGATAATTACATGGGTCCTTTAAGGATCCCTTCTCATGATTTTGATTTTTTTATTCTCCTGCCCAAGTTGGCGATATAGTTGCCCCTTTCAGGATGGAGTTAAATAGTATTAAAGAAAAGGAAGTCCAAATCTCAGCCTTCCCCCTGAGCAGCTCCCCTGGGATTTTATGAAGCCCTGTTCTTTGTTTAGGACTATCTTGGAGATTGCCGATCTTACTTCAGCCGGCGAGAGCTGCTCAATCTCCTTTGTGGCCCTTTTGCTACTCTCCTTGACGTGATCTTCAGCTTCCCAGGGTGATGGGGGTTGCTATCAGCTCTATTGACAGCATATAGGCTGGAAAAGTGGGTGACCAGGTCTGCAGCAGGGACATTAACCTCAATTGGGCAGTGGCCTTCCTTGGTTCCCATTAGGAGAAGATTCCAGAAGGCACACTGGTCACCCTCCCTTACTGATACAAGCAAGCTATCCCATTTCTCAATTTCCCATTCTCTTTTTGCAAGTTCATTGGACCTCTTGTATGCCTCCCTCTTAACTTTCATTACTTCCTTGCCTTGGCATTGTATGGTAGACATGAGGGCTGCCCTTGCTAACTTACATACCTTATTATACTAGCACAGGGGAGGTCTTCTCTTCAAATGCCCCTTGGGTGGCCATGTAAAAATGGTCTTTTAACTGTGCAAAACGCTTATTGTGAATGGTATAGACTTGGTCTAAATGATCCCCCTGACCCATAGCCCAGTCTAGTGTCTAGAGCACCTCCATACTACATGCAACCAGATTATTTACCTCCTGTATCTGCTCCATAGAATTGTCCATAGTGGACCACAAGATTCTACGCTTGTTACTAGAGATTTGTAACCTACGGTCTAAGGGCTCATCAGCACTAACCCGCATGCTCCTTGCAAGAAGCTCAACGTCAAGAACAAGGGCATTATGATCACTATGTCTTCTATCAAGCACTACCATGTCTTTTATAAATGGCCACATCCTGATATCCACCAAAATGTAGTCAATGAGACTGCTGCCTGAGGTACGGTTGAATGTATGTTTCCCCTCTCTATCCGATGAGGTCCTACTATTCCTTGCTCACAATCCATGATCCATTGTTAAAGCATAGGTTTGTAGTACCAAGGCAAACCATTTCTTAATAGGCGGGTTGCCTAAATGGGGCTTGGACCATACACGACTTTTGTCCTGTGTGAACGCCATAGCACAGGCCTCTTAGGGCTCAAATTGACAGTTGAAATCCCCTCCCACTAGCCTCAACACTCCCACTGGGGAATTAGCCATGTGTGTGTTCAGTTGCTCAATGATTGGAGAGTCAGTATTGGTCCCCCCTGGCCTTAAGTTAACATTATAAATATAGGCCCTTAGTGTTGGGAAAACTAATGAGACGCACAGGATGCCCTGTGAGGGTATCATTAATTCCTGGACCTTACAATTTAGAGCAGTACTTCCCCAAATGACTTGGCCCCTGAAGGTCTACATCTGATTTTTTCTTTGCTAAAGATAGCATAACCAGAACAATGAACTGGCTTGGTGGACCATCTTTCTTAACAAAGACATATTGAATGTGTGTCCTTAAATTCGCCCCATTCTGGGTAGTCAACTTTTGAGGCTAACCCAGTAATATTCCAAGATATCAGTTTGAACTGGTCTACAGGTGACTTAGTTATGGAATCATCACAGGTATCAGGGCAAAACGTTACAGACCAATCAATAAGGCAGGGAACACATAAGTGGTTTGCAAAGGAGATTTTGGAATCCACAGCCCTATGGTCAATCCGTACAGGCTCATGTACAAAGCATTCTTCCCTCAGTCCCTGTTCCACTGTGGGCTCAGGTTTTCCAGCGGGTCTACAATATGCTGGCTCCATAATTATATTTGTTTCCACTGTGATTGGATCCCATAGGGAGGGGTGTCCTGAGGAGGGCGCCCCTTCTTTAAAAAGCCCTGTGTTACCTAGAAAAGGGACTCAGGCGCCAATCCACCCTTGTTACTTCCCTTGTTGCTTACAGCTCCCAGAGTTGCAGGGCTCTCTCTAAGAAGTAAGTCCCTTGGGATTGGTAGTCAGTCCACACCCTCCAGAGCGTAAAAGCGATTAAACACTGGTATTCCATATTGGTTGATTTGGCTAACTGGAGCATTACTACCATCCAAGAACATCTGACCAAAGTGTGTGTACCTTTTACATGTGCTCCTGGTGTACCTCCCAACAAAACGTTGTTTGTAAAAATACCCCAATGGTAGTAGCTCTATATTATTTTCTATACTTGATCTTCGGTGTGGCTGAATAGAAGACTTTGCACTACCCGAGGTGTTCTAAAGTTCACCACAATGCATTCCCCCTGCCGGTCCACCGGCTCTGGCCCCAACCAAAAGAAGGACATTTCTATACTGAGCCAGCCAGTTAAGGCATTTATTAGTGAGTTCTTCCTGATCCTCCCTCTGGTCCTCTTACAATTGCGGTACAGCTGCTAGAATTATCCCATAAGGGCAAGCAGCAGATCAATAACATGTTGTTTCTGATAGGAACCAGACACTTTTATTGATAACTGAGGCTTACAACTTTCTCCCCCCTTACAGTTCACTGACAACGATGAGCCCAGCCAAGCAAAAGGAACAAGTGAAAGACCAGCAACCAAAGTTATGTCCATTTCAGATGCAATTGATTTTTTATGATTAGAATATCGGCAAATGTTGAGACCAAGGAATCCAAGGCCTCAAAAGCAGAAAGAAGAAGAGACAGGTGGAGGAAACAACGCAGAAAACTCGGGGAAACAAAACAGAAATACTAAGAAATCATGGAGGCCAAAATAAATGGTGATTGCAAGGGAAGTTCTATCATAACCCTAACAGACCTTGTTCTAACAAAAGCTGAGAAAGAAATATTACTGTTGGGACTATCCTATTGTCCGGAGTGTCCATTAAATTATGCACAGGAAAGGATCAATGCCTTTAAATTTGTCAGGAAATTCAAGCTTCCTCACTCAACAGCAAACCAAGCAACAGACCCAGGGAGGAAGCAGAGGCTCCAGGGACTATGGAAGATAATAAACCAATTGTGATTTGTCCCCGTTGCAAACCTTGAGACTACTGGAAAGTGAAAATGAACAACCAATCATCCAGTTGACGGATCTTGACATCATTCATGAGCATGATATGGAGGTATGGGGGGTCGCAGCTACCCTATTCCGCTCAAAGACCATGCCCATCACCACAAGAGACTCTATTGATACTTTCCAAAAGCAGAAGTAATACAGAAAATGCACTTGGAAGTTAGTACAAAGAATAGGAAGAAACCAGCTGCCATGTGGAAATACGAGAACTTGGTATCAAAACTAAGAAAAAGAAAACACATTGTGGTGAGAAACTCTGATAAAGGCTGCAATATTGTGCCGTGGCCAATGAACATGTATGTGCAAGAAGCTCCTAATCAGCTGAGCCAGAGTGATTGTTATATGAAATATGACCAAACAATACAGGTTAAAGCACAGTTACAATATAAACAGGAGCTACATAGCTGGATGAAGGATGGCCTTTTATCATATGATGAGAATTTGTTTTTGCAAAATGATAACCCTAGGACTCCAGTATTGCATTTAATTCCAAAAGCCCAAAAGAACGCACTCAACCCACCAGGTCGTTCAATAATTTCAGCTGAAGGAAGCTTGATGGAGAACACATCTGAAAAAATACATTGATTTTTTTCTTCAGCGATATGTAAAAGACTTACAATCTTACGTTAAAGACAGTGCAGACTTTCTGAGGCTGATCAATGATATCCCTATGGAAAAAGATTATGTGTTAATTGCTATGGATGTCACAGCAATGTACATAAGTATATCACATTCAGATGGTTAAAGAGCTATGCACCATTTTCTTCAAAGCAGATCAGTCATCTTTTACAATCATACTCAGATGTTATTAACTATGGCCAAGAGGTGTTTGGAAGGCAAATTCTTCCTGTTTTGGGGAGTTGTATCAACAGATGCGAGAGACTGCAATTGGCACCTGTTTCGCCAGCAGTTACGCATGCTTGCATGTGAGCTGGTGAGAGGAACTGGTGCTCTGCAGGGACCATGAGGAAACATGTGCAAAACACATCATAATCTGGACTAGATTTATTGATGATCTTTTTTGTGGGGTGGAAGGGGTCGGTAGACTCTGCAGAGCAGTTTGTTAGAAAGTTGAACATCAAAAAACTAAATTTAAATTTCACGTATGACATGAGTACATTTAAGGTGACATTCTTGGATATTGAGGTTTATGTTCATGAAGGGAAACTGGAGACAAGGTTACACAGGAAAAAACAGCAAGGAACACAGCCCTTCATGCCTCTAGCTTTCATCCTAATCACACAAAGGGTGAAATGACACATGCTAGAAGAAACTGCAGCACAGTAGATGATCTGACAATGAAATGGAAAGTAGGTTTGAGCAGATCGGTTACAGTGCCACAGTAGTAAAAGCAGCACGAAAGGCGGCAAAGAAAAGAAAACGGGAAACAATTTTGTTTTCCAAATCAAATAAATGAAAACAAAGGATGCGCAGGCAGCAATACGATTTTTAACACCTTTCAATATCCAAGAGAAAGAACTTAGAGCACTTTTGAGAAAAAAATTGGCACGTGGTAAAATCAGTTCCAGTAATAGGGAAATTGGTGCCAAAATATCCTTTAAATACATACAGAAGGGCACCATCCCTGAAGGATGCAGTTGTGTGGAGCTGCCTAGAGACACAATGAGAGCAAAGTTGATTACAACCACAACTGGGCTTGAGAAAATGCTCATGCTACAGGTCCTACACTATAGGCCAAAATACTATCACATACCTGATACCGTTCAACACAAAAGCAGTGAAAATAAAGCAAGCATACAACCGAAAAAAAGAATTCACACTGTATGTATTGACATACACATGCAATCTAAGATATGTAGGGAGTACTACATGCCTGTCCATAAGAGAATAGTACAGCACATGAGGGAGATCACAAACAATGTTCACACATACCCGGTGGCTCGCCACAGTGAAACGTATCATCAGAAAGACCCTAAATCAAGTATTTTGTGATTGAAGCGGTACCCACTAGCAAAAAGGAGGGTGACCACACTAATTTTCTGAGAGAACTGGAAATGAGGTTGCAAAACACTGAATGGTTTAAACTATGAAAAAGAGCTACACTCAAGTTTCGAAAAAGAGGAAGGTGAAAGGAAAAGAATAGATATTGGCGAACCACAATGAGATGTAACCCCTAAACTTTGTCTTCCTCTAGAATCTTTTCTCTTTTTCTTTTCTTTTCTTTTTCACAGTTTGATATATACACGTGATTTAATTTATACAACAAACAAATTTAATATATTAATGTGACCAATGTAGGCATGTACATGAAATATCCAGCAGACAGTGAGGAGTGATTGCATGTAGGAAGACAAAGAAAAAACATCAGATCAAGTGGCTCCCATGAAAGGTCAGGTCTACATTTTAATAACCCACAAGAGACAAACTCCTACAAAAGTACTGGAGAAGTATGAACAAGTGTGGCCACGATAGCAGAAGAGCCATGCAGTAATTGAATCAGTGATATTCCAGTAATGTTGGGAGGAGTTTTAAGACACTTGCTAAAAACCAAAGAGGAATACTGATTGCATGTGAAGAAATAGTAGATACAATGTAAATATGATAAATTGCAATATGGGATATGAATGTACATTTCCACAGTGAACATGAGTTAATAAGAAACGTAGTGGGATTATGAATCATTCAATTTCAGTTATGTATGTGGGGAAGAGTCGTGATTAAGGGGAAAAGTGCTGAGTACCCACTATGACAGGGAAATATTGTGATAAACAGCATCCCCATTTTTTAGTGAATGGGATATTTTACACCATCTAGGCACTTGCCATTAATGAACTCAATATAATGTTTATTAATTGTTCAGTCGATAAAAACCATTTCCCAAGCATTCGTTCACTGCATGTCATAAATGTAAACAGTGTCTTTACTACCACTCTAAAATGTAGACCTTGACCGTTTTGTCAAGTTATTTTCATTTAAAAAGAATATATTAAAAACTCTAAAAGGTCATACAGACACTTGTATAAAAAAAGACATTAAATCTTATTTTACGTTTCTATTGTTACAGCGGCTATCTTTTAAACCACCAATTTTTTCTTCATTAACAGTCCCCCACATAAGTCTTACTTCAAACTTATTATTCAAATTGAATCTTCTTTAAATCACTTATCTGGAGAGGTAGTTGTTTTCCTTCATAGTCCCATTTCCATAGTTGGTGTGTAAATTAATTCCTCTTTTGATCTATTTTCTGTGATTAAGACCGTTATTCCCTTTGCCTTTTCTGATTACCTTGGTTTTAAGTGCCAGTGCATTGTGCAACTTAGTCAATAATACTTTGTGCTTACATGTTCTGCAGATATTGTTCCCCAATGGTACTTCTTTATTATAGTACAAGTGCCTTATGTTAGTTGTTCCATTGCTTTTATATTTGCTTTTACAAATGTTACACCTCGGCAAATGAGTGGTATTGAGGTTCCGCCTAGCCACGAAATTACTGCTTGCCTGCAAGATCTAATTTTTAGATCTCTGAAAATTTGTTTCAGCAAATGTTTTCTTTCTTTCAAGAACTTTGGGCAGACACAGAAAATATGTACTAGGGTTTCTTTCTTGTATTTACATAGTCGACATTCTTGGTTTGATGTCTGGTCCTTCCAAGTCGAGATTAGATCTTTTGTTTCCCATTTTCCAAATCTGTACTACATGAACTGGTGTTTTATTGACTGCGAAAATTGATCTGTGAGATACTCCTGGGGCATTAGTTTTTTGTACTAATTAATTACTGTCCAGGCATGTCGTCTTAGCAAAAAGGTGTTCTTGTCTATTAAATATGAGAGTTGTTTGACTGAAATCTTTATTACTTGATAAAAGGCTTGTTTCCCAATGCTTGCACACTTAGGGGCATATTAACAAGAGGGGGAGATAAAATTATCGCCGCTTTAGCGTCCGTTTTCGGCCGAAAAGCGGCGATAATTTATCGCAAGATTAGCAAGGACACGCTAGCGCGTGATTCCGTGAGTTAGCACCCGCTTTGCATCTCAACGTTAATGAGATGCAAAGTAGGCGTGTCTCAATATGCTACATGGGTAAATATCGCGAAGGCAGCTTCGCAATATTTACAACAATGCCCCGGCCGGCGTAGGGATAAACAAATTCGCGCTAACCGGCCATTAACGCTGGATTTTAACGTCTGCTAAAATCCAGTGTTAGGCATACTTTGCATGGGAGGTGGATTATGCTTATACGATCACAGGGTCGTATCAGCAAGGTTATCGCCGTTTTCCATGGAACATTGCTGGAAAACCAGCGATGTTCCATGGAAAACACCACTATCGCTGGAATAATTATCGCCATTGCGCTATGCGTTGTTAATACAGCGCTAGCATGGCGATAATTTCCAGCGATAGCCGGTGATAAGAAATCTCACGCTAAGCGTGACAGCGATAATTATCGCTGCCGCTTGATAATATGCCCCCAAGCTTCTTGTACTCCTGATTCCTCGATGGTCTGGTTTAGATGTAGGCCCCACTAGTCTTTTGTGTTATTAAGTTTTTGCTCCTCTATTTCCTGCCAGCACAGATGTTTGATGGATCCTTTATCGGAAGCGCGGAGTCTCCAGCATAATTTTACAAATGCAACTTTGCATTGATATTTTTGGTTCAACATACCGAACTCTAAGCACACTTGTGCTGGAGATGCTGATTTCGAAATGATGAACACCAATTTATATAGTCTTGTTTAAGATTTGTTTAGTATGCCTTCCTCTCGTCCTTTCAGCGACTCCGAGCCATATGTCACAGTTGGTATCAACTGGGTGCACATCACTGTTAACAGATGTCCCAATGAAGGGCAGCTCAATTTCTACATTAGGATTTTAAAGCCGTAGTTCTGAGATAAAGCTTTTTCTTTCATTGCTTCTATCTGTTGTTTTCCATTCATTTGATGTTCTACAATAAAACCTAGATATTTGTATGTTTTGACTTCCTCCACTTTTTTCCCTTCTAAGAACCAAGAATGCTTCTTGTTTGTTGAATCTACCAGCTGTACTACTTTTGTTTTTTTTCAAGTTTAGCTCTAAGCCTTGCTTGTCCATATAACTTTTAAGGGCCTTTATGCTGTGCTGTAGTACGATAAGCGTTTGGCTTAGTAAGACTATGTCGTCCGCAGTCTGAAGATATTCTATTTCTTCGTGCGCCGACCTTGGCGGATGCGAGTTGATATTCCTTAGTGCTTCTGCAAGATCTGTCAGGGATATATTGAATAAGCATGGAGCCAATACGCACCCCTGTTTTAGTCTGTGTTTTGTATAAATTTTGTTAGTTGCACATGTTCCATCTCCTATTTTGACCTGAGCCCATGTTCCTGTGTAGAGCTGCTTGATTGCCATCAAAATGCTGTTTGGTACGCCCCATGCAGCCATTTTTTTACATAGGTGCTTCCGCAGCACCAGGTCGAAGGCAGACTTGAGGTCTATGAAACCTGTGAATAGCTGCGTTTTCCTTTTTTTGTCCTTTTCAGCTAATAGAGCCAGGGCTGTTAGATTTGTCGATGTCCCCATACCAGCCCTGAACTCTGTTTGCTTTTGGGGTAAAAACTCGGTGTCTTCTAACCAGGCTTTAAGGTGTTCTAATAAACAGGCTGTGTAGACCATTGCCTCCAGGTCGATACGGGCTATTAGCCTGTAACTCGTTGGGAATTTTTGAATATTGTTAGGAAAATACTACCTTTCCATGATTCTGGGATGTTATTCGTGTAATATAGCTCGTTAAAGAGTGGGGTGAAATAGTATGCCCAATGAGTTGTGTTCCCTTTAAAAAGAGCATTGGGTAAGCCGTTTGGTCCAGCAGCCCCTTCTGATTTTAACTTCTTTATGATTTTTTTCAAGTTGTTCAGCGGTCACGACCGATGACGGGTTTACCGTTCCGTAAATTATATATGCATTTTTCCTTTTGTTGTTAACATTAGTTGCCTGTCTTACTTGGTAAATGTTTGTTTTATTATCTCCGTCCGTCTGGTCCCGCATATCTATATGCTCTGATTCAGCGTACATTTCACGAACATATTTTTCCCGCATTTCTGCATTTATCCCTGCATTTTGGTGACGTGTCTCCCCTAGAGTCAAACCGTTTATATGTTGCCAACATTGTTTGCTGTTCTTTTGTTTGCTTGAGATGAGTAGTCGTTTCCACAGTTCCTGTTGGTATCTTTTTTTTTCTTCCCAGCAGTTTTTTTATACTGTGTTCTTAGTGCACATAATCTAGTTTTATTACCTCTTATTTCTTGCTTTGACTGTTTTGAATTTTTTTTGGTTTCTTGCAGTATTTGCATTTTTTCTTTTTGTAGCTTCCTAGTATACCAAGTTTGCTTTCCGGTTCCCCCTTTGTATTTCCAGTTTGGAGTGTTCGTGCTTCTATTGTAGTATTCTGATGTTATGGTTTCTCTCCTATGTTATCCTGTTCCCTAGCTGCTCAGCCTGTGTGAGTGTTCTGAGTGGAATGTTGGTATGTGGGCTATGTGTGGAATGCCTGTGTGACTGGATGAGGAGTGACAGTTGGTGGATGGGGCTGAGCAGCTAGCAGGCTGCTCCTGGTGGGGCTGTTGATGATCACCTACAGGCTGCCTTAGAGGACTTATATACCTGTGAATGATGACCTGTCTACTTATCTGAATAAACCTACTTGGATTACAACTTACCAGCGTGTCATCATTACTACATAAATTTTGGCGACGAGTTGGAGACATCCCCACGCACTACAGTTGGTACAAGTAGCCTGAAGAAACTTAAAGATGCTTTCTACAACATGTTGGGAAGAAACTACAACAGGAAAAAGACGTCAGGTGCAGACAAAAGGAACAAGATGCAAAAAGCAGGAGCCACAAGATGAAACAAAGAAACTTAAGGAGTTACAAAGGGTACATAAAGAGCACGCAAGGCAGCCCCACCAGTGTCCATCAGATCGGACAGCCCCAACCCAAGCGTGCTGTACCCTGTGGCCACATCAACAAGATCTGTGTTTTCAAGTAAAGTATGCCTCTACACTGACTTTATGGATGCTGCACACATTGACAGACAAAGGGAACACCTTGTCAACATGTGTGTGCTGGGAATGTGGTGTCTACAAGCTGATTTGTATTTCTGCACTGGGGCAGAAATGGAGAGCTGCTGCGCTGGAGATTCACCATGGAAATAGATTTGTCACTTGAGCTGCTTCAAGGTGTTTGTGACACGAGCAAGTGTTGGGAAAATTGTCTGGAGATACTTTTGAGTTGTCACGTTGCAGAGCGATCCTGTCTGCCACTACGGGACTTTGCAGTCAGTGGAGGTGGGTTTTTCACTCAACTGTGACATTCTTTGTTGTCTGGTTCCCTGAGCCAAGCGGTGCTGCTGAGCATGTTTTTTTTTTCTGTTTTACTTGCTCTAGTTTTGTTTAGCACCGTATGGGGCCAAGACAGAGGAGACATGTGAGACATATTTTGTCTCTTATTGTTGGGCTCACTTGAGCAATCTTTTCGTCTTGGCCAGTTGAACTTTTGTTGCCAAGTTTAAACTGAGGTGCGAGACACAGACAGCGCGCACAGACAGCGCGCACACACAGAGCGCGTGGAGAATTACCTGCGTCATGATTTCTTGGAGTTCGTCAGTGGAATATTCTTTGACGACGCAGTATGCTCGGAGTTTTTGCCTGCTGCTGATGGACGCTTTACTGCGCAAGCGTGCCGTGAGCCACTCGGCATGCGTCTCTTGAGCGTGCCGCCATCTTGGGGTTGGACCTGCCTCATGTGTATTGCAAGTGCTCTGCATTCAAAACGCCAACCACGTCTTCATCGGTGGTGCGGCGTTGGTTGCCAGTAGTGGTGGTCCGTATTGCCAGGTCTCATCGATCCTCGGATCTGTTTCCCTCTGTTTTCCTGCAGTGTTAGAGGGTCATCCCATGATCCCTGTGATCGGACGGATCATCTTTCAGAGGTCAGTGGAAGCTGTTTTTGGACACCGGTGGTGAGTGGCAGTTTTTTTTTTCCATTATCTACCATCCGGTGACAGTCCGGTGACAGAATCGGTTTGTCTTGTTGCCGTTGCCGTTTTACACTTGGACATGAGGAAAGAGTAACAGGAAGATATTCGAAAATTGGCAGAACACGTTTGAGAGGCTGATCGGAGCGGCAGTGACTTTACAACATGAACAGTGACTAATTCTTTTTTCCACTCTTACGATGCCATCTAGTGCCAAGTTGATATTTGACGTTTATTTAGTTGAGATGATCCATCAGTCCATGTGTCTGCTGTTTACACATAACCTAATTCTAGCATAATCCGGGTGAGATATCGCTCACCGGCGTGGTTGCTTGTCTTATTAACTTTTACTGTAATAGTTTTTGATGTGATGCTTGTCCACAGAGCCTATTCTCTTTTGGTTATTCAAATTTACTAAGTGTTCAGCATATTTGTCCTAGTTATGTCACAGTTTAGTTCCCCTACGTAAGGGATGCCTACATTGGGTTCAGAGGTACTGTGCCAATTTATATTTGCTCGTTTTGGTAACCCTTACACGGGGTATGTATATTGGGTCTGTTCCAATTAAGATTACATATAGACTTACACAGGGTTGGTTTGTAGGGGTTTTGTCCCACTACATTAGGTTATGGGCCATGGTCCCATTTACGCTAAACATGTTGCAAGGAGACACGTTCCTTGCGTGCGTAAGACACCTTGTGCCGCACAATCAATTTTGATGCAGGGTTGGGTTCCCTGCGTGCATAAGACACCTTGTGCTGCACTTTATTTGTTTGTTTCAGGGGTGATTCCCCTGTGTGCGTAAGACACCTTGTGCCGCACGTTTTTTTTTTGTGCGGGGTTTTGTCCTTGTGTGCCTCCTCACACGGAGATCATTTACGTTTTTCACAGGTTGTCCCTTGTTAATGGTGGGGGCAGGACATTGGGTTTTAGTCCCTTTAGTCCACATGACTTGTCTCTACATGGAGAGCACGTACTTAACATTGTTGTCCCTTGTTTAGTTGGGGGCAGGATATTGGGTTTTAGTCCCTTTGGTCCACATGACTAGTCTCCTTCATGGAGAACTTACATTTTTACGTTTATTTTTCATTATTAGAGGAGGGGGATGGGTATTCTGTATCCATCTTTCCTTCTTGTCTTTAGTTCCTTACCCTCTCGTGATGCGGTTTTCCCGTCATCCCTGGGTCTGGGCTTTTGACTCTTATTGTAATAGTTCATATGATGTGGGTGGCGTTTCCCTGTGGACTATTTATTATTGCTGTATTTTTATGTTTATAGTTTAGTGCATTAGTTTCGTTCAAAAGGGAAGAGGAAATGTAGTATTCTGATGTTATGGTTTCTCTCCTATGTTATCCTGTTCCCTAGCTGCTCAGCCTGTGTGAGTGTTCTGAGTGGAATGTTGGTGTGTGGGCTATGTGTGGAATGCCTGTGTGACTGGATGAGGAGTGACAGTTGGTGGATGGGGCTGAGCAGCTAGCAGGCTGCTCCTGGTGGGGCTGTTGATGATCACCTAGAGGCTGCCTTAGAGGACTTATATACCTGTGAATGATGACCTGTCTACTTATCTGAATAAACCTACTTGGATTGCAACTTACCAGCGTGTCATCATTCCTACAATCTATGATTTGAGAATTTTTCTAGTAACATGCTTTTTAGACTTTCCCATTTTTGTTGTTGTTCCCCCTCTTTTGTTTGTTCCTTATTCCCATTTTCTTGATGATCTTTTATTGTGATCGAGCATGTAAATACACCTCCACCATCAGCTTTTCTATCCCTTTCCCCACCCTTTCAAAATCTTAAAATAAATGTGACTGGAGGCAATATTCGCTCTTTTCTTTTGTGAGTCAGCTCTGATTTGTACTTTATTTGAATAATTTGGGGAAAGTGATCACTCTCCGTGCGGGGACTAATTTGAAAATAGCGTACCTGTTTCATTGCATGTTCACTTACTAACGTGTGTTCTAATGTTGAGCACTTGTTCCCGCTTAGAAAGGTGATAGAAGCTGGTATATCCCCTTTTGTATCCCCATTCAGGAGCCTTAAGCCAAGCTTTTCAATTCGGTTCTAGAAGTGTTCCTGTTTTGATGCAGACTCTTCGTCTTCTTATTTTTACATAGATTTGTGTTGAAATCTCTTGTAATTATAAAAAACACCTGTTTATATTGTCTCTGCACTATTTTGAGTATTTCGCATATGGTTTTCATGTGCTTCTCTTTTGACTCTTTTCTGGGGTGTATATATACATTTATTAAGATAATTGCTGTCGACATCCCATAGTCCTTCTGCCTTGCTATTCTTAATGACTGAATCCAGTTTATCCCTATTTCTAATTGTTCTATTTGCCAATTGAAGTTTGTTGAGCAAAAAAGGGTAAGACCCCCTTTGGAATGCCCATATTTTGACGTCTTCTCTGCCAACTCATGATATCCGGTGTATCCAGTAATGTATACTAGTTCTAGAGACCATGTATCCTGCATCAGGACTATGTCATAATTTTGTAGGAATTCCATGATTTCATTATGCTGTAGGAGGTTTTCGAGCCCATGGACATTCCAGGAGCAGATGTTTAGCCAGTCTTGTTCCATGACTGGTGCGTTCTTCTTTTTGTTAGGATTGTATTATTGCTTGATTTCTGTTCACCCATGATCCTTCCTGGTTTTTTACCGAGTTTGAGGTTTGGTACTCCTGTTGGTTCGTATCCAGGAAGTTTCTCGAGTTCTTAGTGATGTTTAAATTTTTTTAAATACCTCTGCTCTAACCGCTCCCTTTAGGATTGAGAAACCTCTTTCATTTTCAGGCAGCAACAGACCTGGATAACAGGGGGGGTTCGATTATTTGTAACCCTATCCCCAATGTCTTGAAGATGCTATGGTTTCTCAGGATTTGATCTGTAATTTCCTTTGTGGCCCAATTTGTCATTGTTGCCTCTCTGTTGTTACTGAGAGGATGAGGTAAGAATTCCACTGAGGTCAAATCAGCAGAATCAATGTGAGCAAGGTCCCTTATTTCCTTCATTAGTTTTAATATTGTACCTCTATTAAGGGTGTCGAATGGTCCTCTAGACACTTAGGGCATCATTACAATGGCGGGCGGACAAAGTCTGCCCGCCAGCGTACCGGTAAACGGGACCGACCGCCAGAGGTGCGGCGGTCCCGCTGGGCCCATTAGGATGCGACCACCACCCTGGCGGTCACATTCCGCATATTCAACATTGTGGTGGGTGGAGCAGCACCCGCCACAATGTTGAAAATGCATGTTGTACATTGGCATGCACAATGTGACAGGCACCGCGCGGTGCCTGCCACCTTGTCCATGCCAATGTAGGGGGGTACCATGGGTACCCTCCAAGTGCAGCCCCCCATCCCCCCACCCCCCTGGGGGCCCGCAACGGGCCCCCAAAGTGAACTTCGCATGCCTTTCCATGGTGGAGTCTCTGCCATGGAAAGGCATTGAAAATGCCACATGCTAATATGGATGGCGGTGCCTGCAAGGCTCCGCCACCATATTATGGGCCTTTTCCGCCCGGTAGGCAATCGGGACGATTGCCTACCGGCGGAAAAGCGGCAGACGGTCTTTCCGTCCGCCACGGTACCCCCGCCATGCTAACGTGGCGGGGGGTAAAAGGCCATCCGGCGGGGTGTTCTGGCAGGCGGATCGCCACTGCCGGTCGGGCGGTGGCGATCCGCCCGCCATGCTAATAGGCCCCATAGTTTGGTATTAATAGAAGCTTGTTTTTTTTGAGGTTCCCCTTTTGCTTTTTGCCTCGCCAGGTAAGTATTCCGTGTTGCATTAAGATATTGTCATATTTTGCCCTCTTCCCACTGACCGCCTTTTACCTCATTTTGTTTTGCCTCTGTTCTGTCTTTGTTTATTGCTCGTATACAACTCAAATTCAATTCTGCACTTTTCATTTCTGTATATTCTTTGGAATTTTGATTGTCCTTATGTATTGTTACTCTCCGTTCTTCTTTTTCTTCCCGTCTTTGCTGCCTTGTAACTTTATTTTTGTCCTCATTTGTTCGCTGCTGGTCCTTCCCACCCTCATGATAATCCATTGTTTTTACTTTGAAAGCCGAGTCCGTTTCTCCCTTATATTTTCCCACAATGCAGGTTTTTATTTGCTCGTTATTTGCTGTGGTTTGAGGCCCAAACGTGGATTTCTGAGATGTTTCCATAATGTCCTGTTCCAGCTTTGTTGGTGCCTCCACCTCTAATGTCGGTTTCTTTGTGTGTTGAGTGAATAATTGCCATATGTTTTGTTGTTCCAATACTTTTCTCTTCTTTCGTGCTTTTCTTTGTCTTTTTATTCCCTTTTCATTGGCTGTTGTTCTATCGCCTCCACATTTGTGACTCCGCGCTTCTTTTTTTGGGGTCGAGTTTTGGGCATCATTTATTGAAAGGACGAACCTTCCTTTGATTCTTTTATGTGTACACTGTGGGAGGTTTGGCTAGTAGGAATACGCTTCTCATCTCTTAGAGGCATATGATTATCGTTAGACCTTACTGACTCTTCCGCTTCATATTCTTGAACTCTTTGTCTCAGGTGCACTCTTGCTGCTGTCAAGATGTCAGTAAGAAGTGATGTCAAACTTTCCGGCCGGTCTCCTAGAATTTCACAACGTCATGTTACTTGCTGTGTATATTTGTGTTTTTGGGCTCTCTGAATCAGGTCATTCAGTGCTTGTAATTTTTTGTCAATCCCCACTATGTGAACTGCCAAGATGTTTAGCAGATCCACCTGCAGATCCTGTTTGTCTGCTTGATGGTATATGGCTGTCGACATTGCGTCCATGGTTGTCAAGAGTGCCCCCCAAGTGTTGGCCGTATCCTTCTCTATCTGATCCTGATTTTCTTTATCTGTTCTTGGGGAGTCTCTGATTAAATCCATGTCCCCTCGCTCCTTTTGCTCAATGTTCCTGATTAATGTTGATGGTGATGTTTTTCCATAGATGAAACTATTTTTAGCCTGTGGGGTGCTACTGGCTATCGTGAAGGGGCTTAGATTAATTGTTGATTTATCCTTCTCTCTGCCTACCTCTACTTGGGAGTTTTGTACTAATATCCCTGGACAGTTGATCCTCCATTGTTTGACTTCTTGGGATTGAGGTTCCACCGAATTCAATGGAGAAGTTGTTCCTGTAACTTTTGTTTTTCTGCTCAGTCTGAGGATTCTCCAATGTGTCTGTCTTCAGGATCAAACTGTCCCAGCTTTTTAGATTTTGAGACAAGTAAACCTCTTGGACGGTTGAGTTGTGGATCTCTGCTTGTAACGTTATTGCATTTGTTAATGCAGCTCCTGGCAAAATTGGGCCAGTGAATGTTCCCTCTTGATTTTGATCTTTTGGTTGGCTTGTGCTCTCATTTCCTGCTGCTGCTCGGCAAACTGCTTCCAACTCTGTTGGTTGTATCGCTTTCGTGGGGCTTAGCTCTGCAACTTTTTGTTGTTGTTAGGAAATCTGTTATCTTATATCCCTCCTTCTTTTCTGTTGCTGTTACTGCTGTTACTGCTGTTGTTTCCTTTTTTATTTCTGCATCATGTGGCGAGGATCAGTGTATCTTTCCACTACTTTGAGGCATCTCTAGTTCTGATGTGGAGTCTGCGCAACTCTCTTGCCTCACTCTCTGTGTCTGCTTCTTTTTCCCCCGGGCTGTAATTCCTCTATTTTGTTCCGGAAAGCATTCTGCCCTTGTTCCTTATACCTCTCTGAGACTGTGATAGATTTGCTTACGTGAACGGTTGGGGGTGTCAGCTTCTTTTTTTTTTAAATCTTATAGCGGCTTGTTGCAGCTTACTGTGGCCTCAGCTTTCTCTCCTGCTGGTTTCTGCTGTGGTACTTGGCCCTCTGGACTTACTAAATCTGCCTTCTGGCCTTGTACCTTGTCACTCGTCACTCCTCAAACCATCCCTGCCCCTTCCTACCTCCCACCTCTGTTCCTCCTTGATTATCCTTGGTTATCCTGCCGATACCCGGAAGGTGAGGTAGTGAGATGGGGGGGGTGGGGTGCTGATAAGAGGGCTGGTGCACTTTTAAAAAGAAAAGAAAAAATGAGCGTGGAATAATGTGCCCTTTGTTTTTTCCTGGCACTCCTTTGTGCTCTCTTTAAACTCCCTTAAACACCCTTGGACTGAGCTGGGTCCGGGTGAGTGACTCTAAACGAGTGCAGTATCCGGGAGGATGGGGCTGCCAGGCTGGACTGCAAGCCACACCTGGTTCAAACCAGACCACCTCCGCAGTGCGCCCGGCGCCTCTCTCTACTCTGCCAACTAACGGCGGGGGTCTCCACCACCACAGCCACTCACGAGTTTTAGTTAGTGAGCTAACTATAACTCGCACCCCCGCAATGCACTGCTTATGACCTCACATATTACATCACTCATGACCTGGCCAGTTACCGCACTGATGACATTGTTGATGACATCTCAAATTACATTACTGATGACATCACTGATGACATTATCTGGTGACTGTGAGTGTTTTTAAAAGTTTGATTGTTAAATTATATACCAAGGTGTATTGGTGAATCAGTGGATATATGAGTGATTGTATGGGTGATTTATTGGGTTTGTGACTGCCTGTATAAGTGAGTGATTGGGTGTCTCAGTGAATATATGGGTGAGTGACTAGGTTGTGAAAGTATCTGTATCAGTCTGTCAGTTGGTGTCTGTGTGGCTGTATGCGTTGGTGAGTGGGTACATGAGTGGCTGTATGGGTGATTGATTTATTGTCTGAGTACCTGCATGGGTGTCTGAGTGTCTGTGTGGGTAGGTGAGGGTATGTGTGACTACCTGTATAGATGAGTGAGTGAGTGCGTGGTTGTGTAGGTTACTGAGTGTGTGTGTGTGAGGGGTTATATGGGTGAATGAGTGTGTATATGGCTATGTTGGTTAGTAATTGCATGTGTCAGTGGTATATGGCTGAGTAACTGGGTATGTGAAAGGCAGTATAGGTGAGTGATGTGGTATGTAAGGGGCTGTACGGGTGAGTGAGTGAATGTGAGATTGGCTGTATGGGTGAGTGTGTGCTTGTATCAGTGACTGTATAGGTGAGTGAGTATGTGTTAGTATATTTATAAGTAAGTAGATGTGTGTGTAACTGTATGGGTGAGTAAGTGGCTGTGTGATTGATTGTATGGGTGAGTGAGTAGGTGTGTGAGTAGGTCTTTGGGTGACTGACTCAGTGTGAGTGGCTGTATGAGTGTATGAGTGGATATGTTAGTGGCTGTATTAGTTAGTGAGTTGGTGTATGAGTGGCTGTATGGGTGAGTGAGTATTTTTACAGGCCCTGTCCACTGTTGAGCCTGGAACTGTCACCTTGCATAAGGGAAAACCTAGCTAGACCAAATCTGCCGGAAAACCAGGGATTACAACTAGAGAATAGATTTGCCCCTTTGTCTGGCCTAGAGCTGTGCGATTGACTATCCACCAATTCCCAAGAGGGATGCACCCCTGTGCTTACTGACGCCTACACGGCAGACACTGAAGTCACAACTATACACAATATGAGCAAAAGGGCGGGATCAAACATATTTAAAATAGTAACATGGAATGTGGCAGGCATTTTAAACAAATTGGGTGACACCCAATGGCTTAGACTATGGCAGGACCAAGATATCTCCTGTTTTCAAGCGACTTGGGCAACAGAAGATATCTTTGTAAATGGTTATCGCTCTTATCAGACAAGGGCAATTGCATCACCCTCAGGAAGAGCAAAGGGGGGCTCAATAACACTGATCCCCAACACATTGGCTTTAAAAGTCAAGTTGTTGGAAGGAAATAGCCCATATTTCCATCTTCTTATTCTGGAGTCTGGCAATCAAGACTTCTGGACTTTAATAAATTATTACAATAACAACTTTGGCCCAAACATGCATTTACCTCTGGAGGACGTGAATCGTGCCATAGATAAAGCGGTTAACTTCATTAAGCAGAAGGTTGTTATAAATATCATATGGTTGGGAGACTTCAACATTCATCCCTGTAAATATAACCTAGACCAGGTTTGTGGCATGGAGAACTTGATGGCTAATTCTATTCATCACTTCTCACATACCAACTACGGAAACACCCTTAACAAGACATTGTCACAAAGGAATATGCTAATGGTTAACAGCTTGTCCAATACCTCAGACGCTTCACTAACTTCATTCCAGCGAGAAAACCAGGAATTTATTATAGATTTCATATTGATTACACACCCTCTAAATGACAGGAGCAGTATTACCAACACACAATTTACGGGTTTTAGTGATCATGCCATTTTGTTCTGTGAGATCCTTCAGGTGTCTAGGGCCGTGACAATCCCCTAGCCAGAAGAAGTGGATATCAACTTAAGTGGGCTCAAGTGGATACACAGAAGATGGTACCTGAAATAATTAGAAATGCCCTTGATACTATCACAAGTTGCCTGGACTCTGCTATGCCCCCACAATCTTTGGGTTTATCCTTTGTAGCACTCCTAGAATCCATAAGGAATGTACACAAAGAGAGCAAAAAAGGATAAGGGTTGGTTTGACTCCCCTTGCTTAAAAAAAGGAAAGCTCTTATTATCGCCTTGGGAAATAAACCTAGAAATATACCTGCACTTGCCATACTCACCAGGGAATATAAACAGGCTAAGAAAAACAGGGAGAAGGCGTTAAAAGAAGAGACATGGGTTAAATTAGAGCAGGTCTCGGCTTTGGGAAATTCTAAGGAATTCTGGGCAATAATAAATGGACCCCACTTTAAAACAAAGAAGGATCCTACACTAGATGTTAATGTAGGAGAGGAGGAGTGGGTGGCTCATTTTACAACCATTTTCTCCCTAAATGACCTTCCGGCCTCATATATAGATATCCCAGGTGCCGTAAATGGGGAACGCCTTTTCTTCTCGATCAGTGAAGTACGGGCCGGGCTAGAAGCTTGTAGCAGCGGGAAAGCCCCAGGGCCTGATGGCGTCCCCATAGATATTTTTAAAGAGAATGAGGACGTATGGGTTCCTTTATTAACAAATGTTTTTAATAAAATTGCCACTGTTGGCCCCCTGCCCTCTTGGAACACAAGCATAATTGTTCCGATTCACAAAAAGGGAGATAAAGGTAACCCTAAAAATTATCGTCCAATCTCTTTAATTGACACAACAGCTAAACTTATGGGCCGTCTTCTCTTGTCGAGACTGGAGGCATGGGCGAAGGGCAAAAATATTTTAATGGAGTCCCAATATGGTTTCCAGGAGGGAAGGGGAACTATAGACCAGTGCCTGAATCTCTCCCTGATCATGGATAAATACACCAGAGCCAAGGGTGGGAAAATCTACCTTGCATTTATGGATTTATCCGCAGCCTTTGACTGCGTGTCCCACCCTAGACTCTGGTGTATAATGGAGGAGATGGGAATTGATAAGGGGATACTTGATTTTATTTGCAACTATACTCTGATGCCTCCTCGTCTGTCCGTTATGGGAGAAACGGAGAGTGCACTCGGACATTCAAGATCCTCAGAGGGGTAAGACAGGGCTGCGTCCTCGCACCGTTTCTTTTTTCCATCTATACAAACGGTATAGGTAAACACCTTGAGGGCGCAGCCCTAGACGTCCCCGTATCCATAAATCACCAATGATTACCAATTTTAGCATACGCGGACGACGCCGTCCTGATGGCCCGAACCGGATTGGGGCTTCAGCCCCTGATATCTCGGCTTTTATGTATTCACTGGATTTACAGGTCAATCAGTCCAAATCGTTCATAATTGTTGCTGGTGCAGGGAAATGCGATAAAACACCAACCTTCTTCATGGAATCCGGGAAAATTGAAGTAGGGGAGTCGTTTCCTTACCTAGGTATACTTTTTGATAAAAATCAATCATGGACTAGACTGGTGGAGGGAAGAGCAATGGAGAGGAGCTTAATGGCGCTAAAACTATTTTCAAAAAGGTTGGGAGCAAAACCGCTAATTCCCATGAAAAGGATTTACCATGCCAAAACTAAGGCTGTTGCCTTATATGGGGCAGGCGTATGGGGGTTGGCATCTAGTGACTCCCTTCAGTCTATAGAAAATTAATTTTTTTAATCTTTTACCTCGCTCCCTCAGTCCTACTCCAACTATGTTCTACACATAGAATTGGCCCTACCCTATATTACAGATACTATTAAACTGGCACCACTCCTGCTTTGGCTCGCCATCTGGCGAAGGGACACCGTCCCACTCACTCAGAACATTATAAATAACATCTTAAATTCAGGAAACTATAGCAGGATCAGATGGTTAAAGTATGTAGAGAGGGAACTGACGGCTATTGGTATGAACCATCTTTTTAAGGATCCATCTATCTGTATGACTATATCGAGACGTAGACTGATTGATACATTTATGTCGCAGGCCCAATATCAGAGGAGGGAAAGAAATTTCCAAACACGGTCAGCTCTCATGTATGAATTAATTCCATCTGTGCATGAGGGACGCTATTTTTACTTGGCAGAGGTCACTATACCACACCATAAATGTATTTTATTAAGATTTCACCTTAACCTGATCCCATTGATGATAGGATACCCAAGGAAGAAATTTAAATATTCTGAACTCTCCGCGTGCCCGTGCGACAACCATTCATCCCAAAATGATCTTCACGTTTTATTTTTCTGTGGTTGTTATCGACAGGAGAGATAGAATTTTCTGTCCCGATTTGTAAAGCCTATCATTTTAGATCTTGTCGTGTAGCACTGTACTTTTTTAAATCGCTTCCGAATCCTTGGGTATGCTTTTCACTTGCATCATTTTTATGGGCATGTCCGAAAAAAAGGAGACAAGTAGACCTATAATTAGCAAATGGGACTGTCTTTTCAAATTTACTTATTTTTATTAATTGTTTTAACTTGGTGCCAATAAGATGATGTATATATGGATGAAATAGTTTGTATGACATATTGATTGGGACCATCACTCTAACCTTTTAACTATTGAGATTCATGCTTTTATTGAACCATGTTTTTAACTAATGAAATTTGATATGCTTTTATGATCTTATGTGTGTAAGGTCGAATAAAGATTTGGAATTTGGTTGAGTGAGTGGATGTGTGTGTTTATCTATGAATCAGTGAGTGCCTGTATAAGTACTGGAATGTGTGAGTTGGTTTGAGAATTGTAGTGTGGTAGTTGGAGTGGGTGTATGAATGATTATATGGGGGTGTGAGTATGTGCATCAGAGATTCTGTGGATGATGTCATCAGTGATTTCATTTAATATGTCATCAGTGATGTCATCAGTGATGTCACTGACCATGTTATGAGTGATGTAATATGTAGGCTTGGGTTGAGTTTGCGGAGTTCTGCTCCGCGAAACTCCACGAAGTAAAGCTAAAACTCTGCCGCGCTCTTCAGAGTTCTGCCAGTGGTGGAGTTTGGCAAGGTGCACTGCTCGCACTGATTTTTAGTGCTGGGAGATTGTCCCACACTGAAAAATCAATGCGAACAGCACTACCTGCAGCGCAAGAGCACGCAGCTTCATTCTGCTGCTTGAGTAGATGTTCAAGCGACAGCATCCTCAACGTGAGTGGCAGATTTCTCAACGCGAGTGTTCTTCACCTAACGTGAGCGGTCAGGACCCGCCGCAAATGCCCGCATTGAGAAATCTCACCAGAGGGAGGTCTGGAGCATGATTTTTTCATAGGAGAGTTCATCAACTTAATATTGGTGAGCCACTCGAGAGAAAAACTCTGCTCTGCGTCACTTCGCAAAACCCTAGTAGCATGTGAGGTCATAAGCAGTGCATTGCGGGCGCGAGTTATAGTTAGCTCACTAACTATAACGGCTGATTTTCTCTGGATTTGTACGAGTGAAATGTTAACCTAACTATAACGTCTCTGTAACCTTTGGTTTTTTCACTGATATATATAAATATTTATGTAAATAAATATGTATATATATGTATATATATATGTGTGTGTATATATATATATATACACACACACACACAGGCTGGCAATGTGAAAGTGACTACGTGCATATAAAATATGAAAAATCGTTTTCCTTTGTGCACTGTTGCCACTTAAAAAAATGTCTTTCAACACAAGGAAATTCGTAACAAAGTAGAGGCAATGACATACTCCTCATCTCTCCCCCTTGCTCATCTTGCATGTTTCATAATCCTGGGAAAATCCTCTATTGAAACGCAGGTAAGTGGATCGTGCTCCCAATGTTTCTGTACACCAAAGAACACACAATTCCTCCATTGAAATGGAGCCCTGGACCCTGCAGGACAGCTTCACACATGGGAACAGAGCACCCGTAAACAATCCTGCCAGAAAAGAAAAACATGGAAGAAAAGTTTCAAAGTTCCAAGTGTTTGGATCACAAATAAAGTTGACAGTGTGCTTGTCCCATCTTGAATCCTGGCACGTTTTGACTCCCATCAAGACCCTTCATCACAGGTGTAAACAGGTTACTGATTAGAGTAATCACACACTTTAAATTCTGGCTGCGATGTGCCCCAGTAGTTCTTAGATACTACAATGACCAGCATGCAGTGCAAATGTAATACTCAAGTTCCCCACGCACTTGCAATGCAATAATGTCCTTGTTAAATAACATCAGAAATACTGCAATAGACTTAATTTTCCAAATGGAGCAATGCTGGCAACAGGAAAGTGACTACAGTAACCTTGTGCGCATTTTGGCAATGTGATTGTTTCTCATGTGTCTTCATCCAGAAATCTGTGATAACATGAATCCTTCTATAGAGAAGACAACAAGACTACAAAGAGATACCACCAAACAAAAGTCCTTCCTAACTATATGAAGTAAGTGCTTCTTTTTTGGTGGAGATGTCCTTATATTCCTCTGCATCAAAAACGCATCACCAAGATCAGTGGGAAATGTGCTGGGGGCGCTTTTGGTAAGCTGCCCGTCATCCTGGCAAAATGCGGGAAGACCATTGCATTCTACTAAGGTGAACGGGGCAGGGTCAAATGGGTGGAGCATCAGGTGATTTTGCACATTTGTATACTCATAGTCATTTAAAGGGAGAACCATGGACTCTGCTCTCACCAGGAAAAAACACGAAATAACCCATTCATTACAGTCACTAGAGATTGTACTCAATAGATCAATGATATATTCACCTCCACAAAGCATTTCAGATCATTTTTCAATGTGGAATTTAACTTTGTCAAGCGTAGGATGTCAGGATCTTTTGTCCTTTACAGAAGTGGACCTTCAATTGGAGCACCAGCTATGGTTCTATATGTAATTGCTTCCCATTGAGATTTAATTTCATTTCTGTGAAATGAGCATCAGGGCCAGAATTGCTCAGCTATACCCTAATGGGGAGAGGGGTCAAATTTGGACCCGGGGACCCTTCTCCCGGAACCCAGACAAAATTTAGTTGGGGAGGGGGGTTCTCACAGCCTCCCAACCATGCCTGATTTTGGTACCGGGAACCCAATCTCCTGGGGCCCAGCCACACCTACCTGGGAGCCCTGGCCCCTCCCAGGGCACACAGTGTGCCTGATGGGGCTCATGGGGGGAGCCTCAATGCCCCCATGGTCCCAGCCAGCTCTACCTCCTGCGGGAGCCAGGATTGCTTCTGCACATGTGGAGCTGTTAAATATGCAGCTCCCTGCATGCAGGAGTAATCTTTCATCTGTTTCCCTGCCCGCATGACAGCGGGCATGGGAACAGATGAAAACTTTGCTCCCAGGATGCAGGGGAAGTTTGACAGATCGCGCTTGCTGATAAAGTTTGAAGTTTATAAATTTATATAGTGCAGCTTTTCACCCACGAGGGTCTACTGGTGCTGTCCATGGGCACAGGGAGATTAAATGATTTGCCCAGAATCACAGGATGTTGCGCGAAGACTCGAACCCGGATCCCCAGCTCCTGAGTCAGCTGCTCTGGCCGCTGTGCCACATCCTCTCCCCTGCTGTGAGCAGAGTTTGTGTTTGCTCTCACTTGGTAGGAGCTGTCACAGCTCCTGCAAACAAAATCAATAGCTATATCTTGCAGGTGGGCACCTCAGGAGATAGCAGGATCCAGCCCTGATGGGTGGTGGTTCCTAGTACCATTATTGGCTCCAAAAGTGGGAGCCCACTGCCCTCCTACTTTAGTATGCACAGGCTGGCCCTGGGGAGGTGGTGGTCCACGGGATGCATATGGCCTGGGCTTGGGGCTGCACAGACCCCCTTCCAGTTTTGAAAGTTATTTTTTTCCCCAGGGAAGTGGTGGTCCCCGGGGCCCAGGAGGTCTGTGCGGCCCCCAACATATTTATTAATTTAGGCCCAGAGAGGTGATAGCACCCGGGGCATATTCAAGCCCCAAGAGGAGGCCCATGCGGCCCGCTCCTTTTTTAAAACTAAAGCCCCAGGGAGGTGCTGGACCTCTGGGTTTCAAAGAGCCCAATGGAGGAGGGTCCGAGCAGCCCCCCTCCAATATTTAAATAAAGCCATGGGGAGGTGGTGGTCCCCAAAACCATGGTCCTTGTTTCAATAGGAAAAGTGTTTTTTGACTTGCCTATATCGTTGGAGCCGTTTGACAAATCTTCATGAAATTTTCCCCCAAAAAAGTGTGCCGGCCAGTTTTATTTTGCATGGAAAGTTTCGTGGTGATCCATCATGAGGGTGGTTCAGAAAAAGGGGGTGTAAAAAAGTGTATTTTTCATGTGTATTTTTCATGTTACGGAATTTAGACACAACCACAGTCCGAACTGCTGGATGGAATTACACCAAATTTGGCAGTAAGGGAGCTCTTGGTCTAGAAAGCATCCTCTTTGTTATTTGGGGTAAATCCATTTAGTAGTTTTTGAGATATTAAAGAAAGTCTACATTTGTATATCTGTGGCCGCAAAGTATTTGTGACTATTTTGCGATGGATGGCAAATACACATGTCACAGGAATGCTGTGATTGGCTGGGCGCAACCTGTGTGGAAAGTTGTGGCTGCCATTTTAAGCAACGGGACGTGGTCCCCGGGAATGAAAATATACATAAGTAGTATAGTGGGTCAGGGTGGGGGACCCTATGGCTATGATATCGTGGTTCTTCAGAGACCCCTCATGTATAAAATACGTTGAAAAATGGTTTCTCTTCCCCACGTGTGATATTGGCGAATTTGTCACAATGCTCAGTGTGGTCTTCCATGTGATGTTGCAATGGCTTTGTGAATATCACTGCAAAAATAAAAAATAAACATTTACACCCACTAACAGATGCACTCAGACACTCATGTACCCACTCCACACCCACTCACAGACCCACTCAGACATTCATGCTCCCATTCACAGACCCACTCAGACACTCAGGAACCTACTCATAGACCCATTCAGAGTCTCACGCACCCACTCACAGACCCAATGAGAGACTTATGACCCTACTCACAGACCCATTGAGATTCTCTCACACCCACTCACAGACCCACTCAAAGACTCATGCACCCACTCACAGATCCACTCAGACATGCACACACTCACAGAGCCACTCAGATACTCATTCACCCACTCATAGACCCACTCAGAGATTCACACACCCACTCACAGACCCACTGAGAGACTCATGCTCACACTCACAGACCCACTCACAGACTCACACCCCCTCACAGATCCACTCAGAGACTCATGCACCCACTCACACATCCACTCAAAGTCTGATGCACCCTCTCACAGACCCTCTCAAACACTCATGCACCCACTTACAGACCACTCAGACTCATGCAAATACTCACAGACCCACTCAGACACTCATGTACCCACTTACAGACCCATTCAGACATTCACGCACCCACTCACAGACCCACTGAGAGACTCACACACCCATCCACAGACCCACTGAGACTCCTCACCCTCTCATAGACCCACATGGACACTTACATATCCACTCGGAACTCCATATTGAGACTCACAAACCCACTCACAAACCCACTAAGAGGCTCACACACCCACTCACAGACCTAATCAGAGACTCACACACCCACTCACAGACCCACTGAGACTCCTGCACCCACTCACAGAACCACACAGACACTTACATATCTACTGACAGATCCACTCAGAGACTCATGCACCCATTCACAACCCCACTCAGAGACACACACACACTCACAGACCCAGTAAGAGACTCAAGTACCCACTCACAGACCCACTCACAGCCACTCACATACACACTTAGACACTCACGCATTCGCTCACAGACCCACTCAGCGATACAGATAACCACTCACATACCCACTCAGAGACTCACACACCCACTCAGAGACTCATGCACCCACTCATGGACCCACATGGACACTTATGTATCCACTGACAGATCCACTGAGAGACTCACACATCCACTCAAAAACCCACTCAGAGATTTACGTACACACTCACAGACCCATTCAGAGACTCATGCACCCACTGACAGGCCTACTCAGACACTCATGCACCCACTCACAGACCCACTCAGGGATTCACACACCCACTTTCAGACCCACTCAGATACTCACACACCCACTCACAGACCCACAGCGAGACTCATGCACCCACACACAGACCCACACAGACACTTGCATATTCACTGCTAGATCTACTCAGAGAGTCATACACCCACTCCGCGACCCACTCATACACACATGCACCCACTCACAAACCTACTGAGACACTCATGCACCTACTCACAGACCCACTCAGAGACTCATGCACCCTCTCACAGACCCACTAAGACACTCAAACATCCACTCACAGAACCACTCAGACAGTTGTGTGCCCACTCACAGACCCACTCAGAAAGTCATGCAGCCACTGGCAGGCATACTTAGAGACTCATGCATCTGCTCACAGACCTGACTCACACATCCCCTCAGACACTCGCACACCCATTCACAGACCCACACAGATACTCCTACACCCACTCGCAGACCCATTTACACATTAATGCAGCCAGTCAGATGTACAGAGACAGTTATATAGTTGTGAATTTTAAATGTGCTGGTGTTTATTGAATGCCTGCTTTTGTTTTGCGGATTTGTGACGTACTCAAGAAGTTTAAAAAAAAAGGGATTTAAAGAGAAAACAAACCAGTGTTTGGGAAATAAGATGGCCCTGAGAAAAAGCTTTTTGTTAGTTGTGTGTAGATGATGGCTACACATAAAACAGGATGCAGTGCTTTAAATTATTGAGGAACATCTTGTTGCCTTTCTCTGTGAAGTGAACTCCATCACTTCTATATATACCCTCCATGTTAAAGCGCAAATTGTTGTTGTAGATAGAGCCCATGTTATGGTCTCTGAGGAATGCAGAAACTGTTTTATTGTATGTTTCCTGGCTTTGTCTTTCTGTGCACAGAGTTCGTTTGACCACTTCCATTTCTACCTTTGACATATGTTGAAGAATAGCAAGGGAGTCTGAGGGAAAAGTACCATTATTTGAGCAAAGGTATCCTTCATTATGATTTCCAGTCCTAACCCAGTAAGTGTGCCTAGGTCATTGCCACCACAGTGCACTACCATGAGGTCAGGGTGTTGGCAATCTGCAATGCTTTTTACCGAAGGCAGCAATTGATGCCACATTAACCCTCTCTGGCCAATCCAAGTAATGTCCACATTAGGCAAACCCAAGTCCCTTTCAATACCACTCTTTCTATCACACTCTCTAGCTCAAAACACCCAGCTGTGACCCACAATCCACACTCTAACCATTTTTAAGGCAAGGAGGAATAGCGCACACAGGAGAAGGGTGGAGCAGAATCAGAAAGTTTTCAAAATGAAAGGCGGTTAAAATGGAGGACAGGGCCTATTTTAAAAAAAGGACATATTGGATTGGATGGTGTAAATATGCAGGTAGTTAAAATTAAATAGTGGTTTTTAAGAAGAAGTAAGTAGATCTGTGATTGGCTCTGGTGAAAATAAAAAAATGTAGTGCAATCTTGGATATGTTTTTGATTGCAAACAGCCAACCAGTTGGAAAGTAATGTGCTGCTTCTAGAAGTTGTTGTGAACTTGTTGTGTACTGGTTCATGAGGGTGTTCTAAAGGGGGTTGCTATGGTTACTGTGCTAAGAGAGTGTGGGGAAGGGCATTAAACAGATTGTAATCTGTTTCTTAAAATTATACTGGTTTACACTCATTATTTATTAAGGAGGTGTTATTTTTTTAGTGGCATGTATGCTAAAACATTAAGGCATTTACAAAGTATGAAGAGTACAAAGCTAAATACGTTTTTGGACTCCTGCAGTTATTCGCAAATACGTCACAAAGATACATCATGGGCTGTGCTGAGGGTTGCCAAGAATTCATGAATATGCCCAAGAAGTCTACGACATTGGGATTCTTTACTGGGGTGCAAGGAAGGGTTAAGAAACACTGACCATTTTGAAGTGGTTTAAGAAAAGTAAAATATGAAAGGGACACTGATTTGCCACCTTTGACAGTATCACTGAGAGCAAAGTTGAAAAGGTTGCCATTAATGGTTGCTTTATATGAGAGTGGTGTTTTATTTTTATGCTTAGTTTTTACAATCACACTGAGCCTACAGTATAACTGAGAGTAAAAAAAACTAATCAACCAACTCAATTTACAAGTATGTAAATTACAGTGTAGTTTAAAAAATATATGATTTCAAAGGTATGTGTATTGATGAATTTAATAAAAGTATGAATAATACATATAAAAGTTTTGAGAGTGTATGAGAGAATCTGTGAGTGGGTGTTTGAGTGTTTTTGTGTGTTTATCTCTGTGTATGAGTGTCTCTATGGGTTTGTTAGTGAGTATGTGTCTGGGTCTGACAGTAGGTGTGTGAGAAGTCTTTTAGTCCTGTGTTGTCCTGGAACTGTAGAGTGTGTGTATTGTTTTACTGCAAGGTTGAGTTGGCATTACAAACTTCTTGCTGATCTTAAATCATCTATTTTACTATGTATGAGTTAAAGCTTAGGTAGGGTGTAGGTATGTAATAGGGCAGGGTGGTATGTGCTTAGAGGGTTAGACATGCACTTTAAAGTCTCACTGACTCACATGTGCACTCTGAGACCTCTAGGCATAGGTAAATAAACTGTATTTCACCCACACTGCAAGTTATATGCATATTTACAAAAGCAGAGTTACTCACCTTGCCTGTAAGAGTGAGACAGATGCATGTAAATATACAGTGATATCACAATTCAGCCCTTCTGTATGCAGCAGTAACAGAGGCAGTTGCATGCATATTTATAAAACCCAACAGTCAGTAATAAAGGTAGTAAGTAATATATACAGTCAGTTATATAGACATAAAGACATTGTGGCTTAGTTACTTTAACATCCAGTGACTCTGCCACAGAGGGACAGATAAAACTTATTTATATGTGTACTGAAGTAGTGATACTCCTAGTCACTCATCCAGATTAGTAGACTTTAAATTTGTTGCCTGCCTGAATCTGCAGAGGCTGTATATGCAGTTTGACTGTCACGTTCAGTTGGCATTTTAAATTGCTTACCACCCATGCTGTGACTCACATACCTATTTACAAAAGCATAGAGGCACTCACCCACCCACTCAGACAGAGATAGAAGCACTTACTCATTCAGGCACATGCCCACACAACACTTATGTGTCCAGCAGTAACAGAGACATTTGCACACACAATTATATATCTCAATTCTCAGTAATAGAGGCAATAAGTAATATATACAGGCAGTTACATACACATATAGACAGCCATAGAGATACTAAGACAGCTAGTCATATAGCAACATAGTTACTTACACATCATGTGACACACCCAGAGAGGTAGTGCCACACTTATTTAAGTTTGTACTCAAGTGGTGACTTTCTAAGTCCTACAACCACAAAAGAAGTAGGTTGCCTTTACCAACACAGTGAGCAAGGTCCCAAGGGTTGGAGGCGGATGCTGCCTGTTGCCGGTCACGTGGAGCCATTCAGCACAAGGAGGCCATCCTTAATGGAAGAGGATGCCTCACACACAATATTGTGTCATGCTTCATCATAGGCATCCTCTCCCCACCCTGGTAAGATAGTACTACCAGGGCGGACTCAACCTCCGTGAAGACTTGGCAGTAGGAGGGAGTTCTTACATAAAACTTACAGGGTAAGGTCGCGATCCAGTTTAATTAAAAATACCTTCAAGTGCCTCAGTTACAACCTTTATTCTGGAGGACCTGAGGTACAGTAAAAATGAATCAAGTGATGGAAAACGAAGAGAATGATGACTCTAGTCCATCTTACAGCCTGAAACATGTTTCTGCCCATACGGATAGCCTACTAGGTCTGGGGCATTCATCAGGGCTGTTGAATCCCTATTACAACGTGTATCCCCCGTTTTCCTACATGCTAGTGTGTGGGAGTACACTTAAGATATACCCAAGTGGGTCCTACCTGGGACACTAATATGCACGGTTCGTCTTGCACCTGCATATGGAAAATCACAATACAAGAGAAAAGTAAGTGAGAAAATATCAATTGCTGAACACACGTCAGAGAGCATATTTTAGTGAACCAAATGACTCTGAATGCAGACATCCTGTCATGCTCATACCCCCACCCAACACGTGCAATTAATTAAGAACAATTTGTGAGTGTGAGTGAATAATGCGATAAAGGTCTCCCCTCTCTGGTAGCAGAGGGTATCGCTACAACATTATTAAACAAAAGCTCCACATGTCCATGCGGTACAAAATAGTAATGGAACCTTCCAAAGAATGATTATCGGGATTCAATCTCCAGCATTATGCAACTGTGTCAACTATAATTTTAGTGACAATAATGGTAGAACACCTGCTCCTTACCCTAGGCTTTAGGTGATACCAGAGACTCAGTCAAAGGAGGGGTGGTGGCCTTCGTTGTCACACACTAATGTAAAATGCGTACAAAAAAGGAAGGATAACATAAGCAAAGCAAAATCAATCAAACAACTTATAAAGTACAAAACTCACAAGAAGGAATTATTATTTCCCTTGTTATTCCCTTACGGAGAACGATAGTGGCTGCTGTACAGGAAAAAATCCATCGCAGAATTGCATAGGGAGGCTTCAAGTGTTCACCAAAATGGAGACTAGGGCTCAAATTGTCCATACTGTATGCGCATAAAAGCGCTGAGCACAGGGCTCGTAACGGACCCCCTGCACTTGGAAGCTCATCAACCATTAATAGGTGTCGCAATGCAATCGTTAAGAGTGGCATTAGGTACCTCTCACAAAGTGTAGATCTGTACTAAAATTGGCAGATACGTCACCGACTCACCAGGCAGACTGATAACCTACCCCGTTCGCCACTTATTACCGTGTATCCACAAATCTGTATGTTAATAGAAATTTCAAAGGTTCACCACGCAAAAATGATCGTCTAAGGGCCCCACACCGGGGGGCCCACAAGCCATAGTTAGATTCACGCCTGCGTGACATCAAAAGGAACACTTGCATGCCGTATGATTAATGCCAAATGTGCTTAAGAATTGTTTATAAAGAAATCTTTAAGTGATCGTATGAGGCCGGTAAATGCAGTCGACATTCCCAACAGAGCGTATAACAGCCCAGAAAGTCAAACGTTACTACGAGGCAACCGAGGGACTTATGATCGGTATACAACCCCCCAACATAAGGTACACATAGCGCCCCCCCACTCCGTACTTCGTCAGAAGGCACTCCACACTGTATCACCTACATCGATCCGCTCCCTGCCTCTTGGTACACTGTTACTGTGGCAGGGATCGGCTAAAGTACTTCCTGTTTGCGAAGTGCTGGTGAGAACGTGAGGGCGTAGCCCAATTGTTGACGATGTTGGCAGTGTAGGACGTGCTAATACCCCAGATTTTCCATATGCAGGTGCAAGACGAATTGCGCATTTAAGTGTCCCAGGTAGGACCAACTTGGGTATATTTTAGGTGTACTCCCACACACTAGTATTTAGGAAAACTGGAGAAACCTGTCATTGTTGTAAAAGGCATCCGACAGCCCTGATGAATGCCCCAGACTTAGTAGGCTATCCGTACGGGCTGAAACATGTTGGCAGACTGCTACCCACCACAAACTATGCAATGGTTTTACCCCACCAACCCCTTTAGAGAGGAAGCGCAAGAGAAAGGGGGAAATGGAAAGAAGTGACCAGGCAATACAGAGACACTCCACAAGAGGTGACAAGACTCCGCGAAGAGATACCAGGCACAAGCAAGTCTTAGGCATTAGTGATGATATTATCATCAATCTGAGCAAACGCACATTGAGTAGTGATGAGACAATGCCCTGAACAAAAGTCTTGAGTTCGTTCCTACACCCTCAGCCAACACATTCCGACTCTAACAGGAGCTGTTTGAGTTCCTGCGTAAATTGAATGTCTTCTTTCAAAACATGCCACAACGGGTTGATGAGAAGAATACGGGTTTACTGTGTAAGTCTACATTTACTCAACCAAACTCAGCCATGCCACCTGAAGTGCTGGCAGTTGAAAAGGCAGTACATCGGGCATGGAGGACATTGAGAGGACACCCCAAAATGCATTTCAAAACATCAAGATGGGAAAACTAGAGGCCCTCAGAATGTTGTCAGAGGATGTGTCAATTGTTATCAAACCAGCAGACAAGCGAGCGACTATTGTGATCCTCCCTAAGGAAATGTATAGACAGGAGTGCAACAGGCTACTTAGCAATACCCGCCACTATAAACCTCTGGAGAGGGATCCTACCAAGGATGTCCAGGAAGAAATTGCATTTCTGGTGAACAAGGGTCTGTACAATGGGTGGATTACCAATTGTGAGCATCCTGGACCCATCCCAATCGGGGTTCCGCAGCAACCACAGCACTGAGACTGCCCTCATCGCCGCCACCGACGACATCAGGATCCTGCTGGACAACGGTGAGACCGCAGCCCTCATCCTGCTGGACCTCTCCACCGCCTTCGACACTGTCTGCCACCGCACTCTACGCGCACGCCTCCACGACGCAGGGATCCGAGACAAGGCCCTGGAATGGGCCACCTCCTTCCTCACCGGCAGAACCCAGAGAGTCCGCCTCCCACCATTCCGATCCGAAGCCTCCGAGATCATCTGCGGCGTACCCCAGGGATCGTCCCTCAGCCCAACACTGTTCAACATCTACATGGCCCGCTCGCACGCATCGCCAGACAGCACGACCTCAACATAATCTCCTACGCCGACGACACTCAACTGATCCTCTCCCTCACCAAGGACCCCTCGCCGCCAAATCCAACCTCCATGAAGGAATGAAGGCTGTCACCGATTGGATGAAGATCAGCCGACTAAAACTGAACACGGAGAAGACAGAGGTCCTCATCCTCGGCTCCAACCCCTCAGCCTGGGACGACTCCTGGTGGCCAACGACGCTGGGAGCAGCCCCGACACCCACCGACCACGCACGCAACCTGGGAGTCATCCTCGACTCAACGCTCTCCATGACCAGGCAAGTCAACGCAGTCTCATCCTCCTGCTTCAACACCCTCTGCATGCTTCGCAAGATCTACAGGTGGATCCCGACAGACACAAGAAGAACAGTCACCCAGACCCTCGTCAGTAGCAGACTTGACTATGGGAACGCCCTCTACGCAGGAGCCCCGGCCAAGCTCATCAAGCGACTGCAACGCATACAAAACGCCTCCGCACGCCTGATCCTCGATGTACCACGCCACAGCCACATCACCCCCACCTGAGGAACCTGCACTCGCTCCCCGTCGACAGGAGAATCTCCTTCAAACTCCTCATCCACGCACACAAGGCACTCCACAAGACTGGCCCAGCCTACCTCAACAGACGACTCCTCTTCTACATCCCCAACCGCCAACTCCGCTCCGCCGACCTCTCCTCGCCACCGTCCCTCGCATTCGAAGAACTACCACCGGCGGCAGATCCTTCTCCCACCTCGCCGCCAAGACCTGGAACACCCTTCCACTAAGCCTACGACAGACCCAAGACCTGCTGACCTTCAGGAGGCTACTCAAGACCTGGTTGTTCGACCAGTAGCAGCATCCCCCCCTTTTTTTTCTCCCCAGCGCCTTGAGACCCTCGCGGGTAAGTAGCGCGCTTTACAAATTCTATGATTGATTGATTGATTGACTTTCTGATTCAAAGGGAACCAAAAACACAATACTTTTACATCCTTCCCAAAGTTCACAAAAACAAGCTCCCTCCACCAAGACGCCTGGTAGTGTCTGGGATAGGGTCATGTTTGGAACTCCTGTCTAAGTTCTGTGATTGTTTTCTAAGACCCTTAGTCAAGAAGATGCCTTCTTTCCTGCAGGACACCAAACATGTGCTAAATCTGATCGAGAATTTACCATTTGATGGGACCAGTGAACTTCTTGTCTCACTAGACGTTGAATCCCTATACACTAACATCTCGCAGGAGGCAACACTGGAGGTAGTGGATACAATTCTAGATGAGACTGAATGGGATTTGATTACCCCAAAGGATTTCATACTAGATTTAGCACACCTTGCACTAAACAGGAACTTCTTTGAGTTTGAAGGTGATTTCTACCTACAAGTGCACGGGGCATCCATGGGGAGCACGTTCGCCCCCAGTCTATCCTGCCTGTATGTACACTCTTTTGAGTCTGACATAATCCAAAATGCGAACAACCCTTTTCTTAACAGGATTAGGTTATGGAAGAGATATATTGATGACGTCCTCTTGATCTGGACAGGAACCACGGACGAGGTACATGAGTTTGAGAGATGGCTAAATGCACAGAATCCTTACCTTAGGTTCACTCCAACAATAGGGGACAAGGCACTTGCCTTTTTGGACCTAGCCATATGAGAGAAGGATGGCGTACTATCCAGCGAAATATTCTACAAACCAACGGACCACAACAGCCTACTGAGATTTGAAAGTTACCATCCACAGGGTCTACGAGAAAACCTGTCAGTAGGCCAGTTCCTACGTTTGAGATGAAATTGCACGGAAAAAAGCGATTATCGGACCCATGCTGAAAAACTTTCACTGAAATTATCTGCCAAAAAGTACCCCACAATAATAATAATAATAATAATAATAATCTTTATTCGGCAGTAAATACAGCAATAAAAGAAACAATTTAAAAAAACATCAGATCATTAATTAGCTACACAGCCACCAAATGTGCAAAATCGCAAGATGTCCATTTTATCAATGATCACGGCTGAGTTTCTTGTCCTCTTTAAAATGCTTAAAAATGTACAATAACATTAAAACCAGGTCAAACAGGTCATAGTCGGGGATATTAAAGACAATAAGTCTGCTCGAGCAAACTACGGTTAAAACCCTGAAAGAGTCCATAATAATCCGCAAAAGTTTATTACGATTTTAGCAGCATAACAATGTGCAGACTTGCGGCTATCCTTAAAAACTTCATTCACCTCTAGTGTTTCTTAACCTTAATGAAATTCTTAAAAAGTTAGTAACACAGAAGAGTGTATAAGCATTAGGTAAAAGCTGTAAATACAAAAGGGCAACATGAGCATGCCTGAATGTCAATTCTTTTAAAAGCCCTTTAAGGAACAATCGTCTGGGGTGCGTGAAATAGCTACAGAGAAAGATAGGGTATCCTGAGGAGACCTATTGTCACAGCCACAGGGACCTCTATCTTCTATGTGTGAGGCAAAGCCTGAGGGAGAAGCCAGTAAGTGGTGAAGCTGATTCAGCCTAAAACGAGTGATTACAAATCTATCATGTGCGCTTGTTAAGATCGATAAATAAGGCTCCATGCCCTGCACAGACTTTACTAAGATGTGCGCTCTAACCATGGGTTTTCTAAGCTCCTTATCCTCTCGGTGAGCCACAGCATATTTAAAACATAACTCTTTGATAATATTTTTATCCTGAGGCTTCACATTATCCTGTCTAAAGGACATGTCTGCTCTGCCTAAGGCAGAGAGGGTATCCTTAATATATCTTAACCATGGGATTTTTAGCGCATGGTCGAGTGAGAGGCAGTCCTGAACTACTAATCTATTAAAACCTGCTTCCTCATTAGACCAGATCTTAACCCGACATAACAGGGGTTTGACGGCTGCCAAGTCCATAATGTACTTAGTCCCTAATTCTTCATGTATCGAGTACTAGGGTGCACCCGCCATAAATCCCCATACCTCACTTCCATATAGGGCCTTGGAGATACTGTAAGAATGATATAACTTTAAAATTATCCCCGGTGATCATGTACCCAGTCTGTGAGGGTAGTTTGCAATTGCTCCCATTGATCTGTTCATTTCTAAAACCTTCCCCTCCTGAAGGTGTTTAAAGTTAAGTTTCTCACCAAATGAAATGCCCAGGTAGGAGAAAACTAGGACCTTCCCTAGACTGTGTGCACCTATTTTATATGTGTTATGTCTGCTGGCCTATTTGCCTATTTCCATAATATATTATTTAGATAAGTTCGGTGAAAGATCCATCTCGTTCATAAAGGACACAAACCCACCAAATAAGACTTGCAAACCCCTCGGCGTTCGGGCTAGCAGCACCGCATCGTCCGCAGACAGCAAGATGGAGACCGGTCTTGTGCCTATCCTGGGGGTGTCGGCCTGTAGGGCTGTCAAGAATGAGTCAAGTCCATTAATATATAACATGAATAAAAAATAAGCTGATATACATCCTTGTCTAACCTCACTTGAGCATTTAAAATGATCGGTGGTGTTCCCTTCCTGAGTATATCTAATTACAGCGGTAGTCTTAAAATGCAAGGTCATTAAAACATTAATTATCGCCGGATCAACCCCTAGATCTCTAAGAAATTTCCAAAGTTTGCTACGATTCACCCAGTCAAAGGCCGAGGTGAGATCCATAAAACCCAGAAACAGCGCTCCTGTTTTAGATATTGTGTATTTCGGAGTTAATAGATAAAGATTACGGCACTGGTCTGTGGTAGATTTTCCTAAGCGGACACCATATTGCACCTCCCAGATTATTCGGTTGGAGTCCACCCAATCGGAGAGCCTATTTAATAGGACTCGACCAAGGACTTTTACTGTGGCATCAATAAGAGATATAGGGCGGTAGCAATGAGGATTGTCTCTTTCTCCTTTCTTAAAAATCGGGACAATAGTGTCAGTACACAATGATGTGGGCATAACTGTTGCAACTGTCGCATTTAAAACCCTAACAAGGAGTGGTGCCCATACCTCTATGTTATTACGGAAGAGGTCGGGGGGAATCCCATCTAGTCCAGGGGCCTTATTCCGGGACAGTTCTTCAATTCCCAGCCTAACCTCCTCAAGAGTAAAGGCAATTGGTTCAGTTCTATGGAGGGATATTGTGTCTTTTGAGGATAACCCTCTGTGACCATGGTTATAGACTGTCTCAAATGGGCCTTCTATTGCTCTGGGGAAATGTTGTGAATTATCCCCGCTTTATCTAATTCTGTGAAACAGGGGCTGTTAATGGTCTTCCAGAATCGAGTACAATCCTTTTGCTCGCATGCCTCTACTAAATCTTCCCAGGCTTGATTTTGCAGCAAGCGCTTCCCTCCCTTGATGGCTCATTTATAATTACTGCAGCAGACTACCACCCGAGATCTAACTCACGTGGTCTGTTTCAGGGCCCTCTTAAGTTCTCCAAGAGCCCGGGAGCACTTGCTGTGAAACCATCTCAGGAGTTCAACGCGAGAGAAGGCTACCAGGACTGTTAGCAAGCCAACAACTGATTGTGCAATAGCAATAAATGCCTGGATGGTTTCTTCCCCATGGGCTAGCGGATCTAGATATGTCAAGATCTCCTGCTGACTTGTTTTAAACAAAGATTTATTAAAAGCAGTGACGTCTAGCTGTGACCACCTGAAGTGCCTCCCTTGGTCTTTGACAGAAATCGTACCCACATTTGCCCTACAGGATGTAGTCAGGGCCGCTGGTACTTCAAATGCCAAGGTCAAAGGGTTGTGGTCACTAAACAGACTAAATAGTATATTGAAAGAGGATATAAACCACCGCAAGGAAAAAGACACAAAAATAAAATCAATGAATGTTGCGCAGCCCCTGCCTTTGTAGGTCGGAGGCACAGGGGAGTCACGGGGACTAGCGAGCAGGTCCAGTGTATGAGTTAGGCCATAAGTGTTTAGGGTGGCTTTCAAATCCCGCCCTTCCAGGGTGTGTTCCATGTGCAATCCCTCACTAATCGTACAAGAGGGCCAATCATGACAAGTCACGGTTAAGTTGGAACATAAGTGACAGTTAAAATCTCCCACTAGGATTAGTTGGGCCTGCCACAGTCCTTGCCCCTGTATTTGCTCAAGGCACCCTCTTAATTCTACAAGGCTTGCTGATCCCTGGTGCTACCCTCTTGCATTATAAAAATGTATTAGAGTGAACTGAAACGATTTACTCATTAATGTGAGACCTTGTACAACTTTAGAGTCCCACATCAAGGGCTTCAATGAGCCAAAAATCCTGAATTCAAATTATATGAAAGCGTCTGATAAATTGAAGCCACCTCCCGTCAGCGAATTTTGCAGCTAGTCCTGCCACATTCCAAGAAATAACATTAAAATTATCCCCCCTCCCCTGCTCTGATTAGATGGGGGGACGGTGGAAACTATCTGTGACCTGACAGTCCCAGAGGTACTCAGGCGCCTGGGGCAGGGGCCTGTGTTTTCACCAGGATTTGTCTCACAATTCACAGGCCTCTCAGCGGGTGTGTCACTAACTATACTTTTGGCCCTGCACTCTCGCTGTCAGTCTAAATCATCCAGGTCCCTCAAGGGAGTGAAAGGGTTAAGTGAAGTTGGAATTCCCCCAAGGGAAAAAAGCCCCCATCCTGGGTTGCAGGATTGTGAATAGGTATAGTGTTGAGGGAGGGCCTATAGAAAAAACCCAATGGTAGCGACTTTATGCCTGATTCAAGTGAAATGGGTTGGGGGTGTGGCACAAAATCTTATGGGCCAGTTCTGGGAATCTAAGCGTGACTACCACACTATCACCTTCAAATGTTTTCGTGGATCGTCCGATCCAGGAGGCTCTCCTAGCCATCAGGATATGCCTGTCATCTGCTACATTGAAACCAGCGTGTTTACTTACCAATGGTTTATTTTATTAAACAGTTGGTCAGTGGTCTCCTCCCTTGAGGAACTAAGGCCTGGCACCCCTACCAGAACCACAGTATAGGGCCAGCAGGCTGGGGGAGATCAATTACTGGTAGATCGGGGCTATTTGGAGCAAATAAGCTACCTGTTGTTGCTTCACGTTGCTGCCTCGGGGGACATCGATACAGTTCCGGGTTATAGGGTTGAAATTGGGTAACCAAAGGATTGGGCCACGTGTTGAGGCCCCAGATACACAGGGAACGACAATGGGGGTCTGAGTTGTGGTATGGGTGCCTACAGGGGGGTTTCCCGGTTGGGCTATCTATTGGTGCGGGGTAGTCATTTGAGAAGTCTAATTAAAGGAAACCAGCACTTTTTCAATTCTGTTGAGTGTGTCTCCAGTTTCTAACATGACTTTAGTGATTTCACTACAATAGTTGGTCAATAAGCCAGTCAAAACTTCCACAATTGTTTGTCTTAGAGAGGTCCATAAATCTTCAGCACCCTTCAATTCAGCATTTATGACTCCCTCCCACTTCTTCTCGGATTTCTTGTTGACTCGCCTCAGCCTCTTGGATGCAGGGGGACCACTCGAATCCACACTTGGATTAGAAACGATAGATGCCTTGTTGTGGCTATTGTGCCATGGGATAGAGTTACTAGGGCCAGGGCTAGGGGCGCCTAAGCCCTCCTGTATTTGGGCTGATGCTCCATCCAATGATCTTTGGGTAACCAAACTTGAAGGTACCCCCGGCGTTGGGAGCGAGGCACCACCCAGGTCCAAATAAATTTGCCTTTCCCCCATATCTATTTCTTTAGTGATGGCACCCACTGCTTTCGCCAGGAAAGAGTCGATAGTTCAATGTTTTGAGCTCAGCGGGGGACTCGCATGTGCAGCCTTCCTTTTCCCCATGATACTCTGGTTCAGAGAGGCCTCAACCAATCAAAAAAGGCAAAGCAGGATCTGTGTCACAGGTGATAATCGTGTACTCCAGGTTGGAGCTTCTGCTGCCCTTAGTGTGGTGTCCAGGCAACTGACAGAACTCGAAGATCGCAATGTGGCTGCTTAGGTCGATCTTCCGCAACCACCAACCGCCAACCAAGGGACCAAGAGGGTGGGCCTAGCCCAGCCTAGGTCGGCCGTGGACAGGCTTCAACCGGGCGTGCAGGCGCGCGTCCCGTGCTGTGGGAGCCCTGCATGGCTGATGAGGCGCCTCCAGGCGCAGCAGTGATGGGATCACAGCGGCGACGGCCGCAAACACTGCTGGGGCATGTGGTCCTCTCCTTATGCCCCCTCTGACAGTATCGGGATTCCCCACAAGACTGATTAAAAGAGCCAACAAGCGGGCACTAAATAACAACAGAAAACAACTACTCATGCCCCAAATGAAGAAGACGTGTGATAAGCTGATTTGGGTTTCTACCTTTAGCACCATGTCAAACAAGTTCAAAACTATGATCAACAAAAACTGGAGCATTCTTTGATCTGGAGGTTTGGACCTAGAATGACCAATGCATTCCTTCACGAGAGCAAGGAACTTGAGAGACATGGTGGTGCACACGAGAACCAAAGAAAAGGGTCCGGACTCTCACCAAACACTGCTGTGGAATCTCCCGCCTCCATTGGGTCACTCAACATGTGGATCCTGCAGTGTGTGCCCATTCACAAAAAAGATGAAAGAACTGGATCTGGGTATGCAAACACCATAGAGGCAGTACAGTTTAACCAACTGCAATTCCACAAATGTTATTTATGTGATAAAATGCCCATGTGGGTTACTATACATTGGGATGACGACACGAAAAGTGTGTGACCGCATTTCAGAACATCACAGCACGATTAGGTGCAAAAAAGATGCCACCAAGCTGACTGCCCACTATATCGAGAAAGGCCACAATGCCGAGCAACTAGAGTGGTCCGTTGTGGAAAAACTGTCACAAAATCACACAGACATGACAAATGCCCTTCTCTTCTTCGAGCAGAGATGGGTGTACAGACTCTGTACAAACCGATGTGGACTCAATGATGATATCCCATGCTTTAATGGCAGGATTATAAGTTAATTCTATTGCTGAAATGTATTAGGTACATTAAAATATATAAATAGGTGCTTATATACCTCCCCAGGAGGACGTTGGAATCATCAATAGTTCTCCTCTATTATATGATACCGGTATAATCAACCTTCAAAGTTTTAATGCTGTCTATTACAAGAGGAATGTATGGATCATAATGACAAATTCCCTTAGCTCAGGTCCTCTGCTTTGTCACTCAACCCTTAACTATTTGCCCTTATGATCGGGGGCTTAGAAATAGACTGGGGGTTTCCATTGAACTACATTACCCAGACATATGGGGTATTAGCATGTCCTACACTGACAACGTCGTCAACGATTGGGCTACGCCCTCACGTTCACATGGCACTTCACAATAAGGAAGTACTTTAGCCGATCCCTGCCAAGGTATCAGTGTACCAAGCGGCAGAGAGAGGATCGATATAGGTGCTACAGCATGGCATGCCTTCTGACGAAGTAAGGAGTGGGGGGCGGTATGTGCACCTGATGTTGGGGGTGTGTTTACCGTCCATAAGTCCCTTGGTTGCCTCGCAGTAGCGTTTGACTTTCTGGGCTGTTATATGCTCTGTTGGGAATGTCGACTGCATTTACCGGCCTCATACGATCACTTAAAGATTTCTTTATAAACAATTCTTAAGCATATTTGGCATTAATCATATGGCATGCGAGTGTTCCTTTTGATCCCACGCAGGCTTGAATCTAACGACAGCTTGTGAGCCCCCCGGCGGTGTACCCTTAGATGATCATTTGTGCATGCTGAACCTTTGGGATTTCTATTAACATACAGATTTGTCTGCCTGATGAGTCGGTGACGTATTTGCCAATTTTAGTACAGATCTACACTGTGCGAGAGGTACCTAATGCCACTCTTAACCATTGCATTGCGACACCTAATAATGGTTAGTGGGCTTCCAAGAGCAGGGGGTCCGTTACGAGCTCCTTGCCCAGCTCTTTTATGCGCATACATTATGTACAGTTGGAGCCCTAATCGCCATTTTGGTGAACACTGGAAGCTACCCTATGCAATTCTGCCATGGATGTATTCCTGTACAGTAGCCACTATCGTTCTCGGTAAGGGAATAGCAAGGGAAATAATAATCCCCTCCTATGACTTTTGTACTTTATAAGTTGTTTGATTGATTTTGTTTTGCTTATGTTATCCTTCCTTTTTTGTACCCATCTTATATTAGTGTGTGACTATGAAGGCCACCACCCCTCCTTTGACTGAGTCTCCGGTATCCCCTAAAGCCTAGGGTAAGGAGCAGGTGTTCTACCATTATTGTCACTAATAATTATAGCTGACACAGTTGCAGAATGCTGAAGATCGAATCCCGATAATCATTCTTTGGAAAGTTCCATTACTATTTTGTACCACATGGACATGTGGAGCTTTTGTTTATAATGTTGTAGCGATACCCCCTGCTACTAGAGAGGGGGGACCTTTATCGCATTATTCACCCACACTCACAAATTGTTCGTAATTAATTGCACATGTTGGGTGGGGGTATAAACACAACAGGATTTCTACATTCAGAGTCATTTGGTTCACTAAAGTACGCTCTCTGACGTGTGTTCAGCAATTGATATTTTCTCACACACTTTTCTTTTGTATTATGATTTTCCATATGCAGGTGCAAGGCGAATTACACATATTAGTGTCCCAGGTAGGACGCACTTGGGTATCTCTTAGGTGTACTCCCACACACTAGCATGTAGGGAAACGGGGGACATCCGTGATTGTTGTAATATGGATCTGACAGCCCTGATAAATGCCCCAGACCTAGTAGACTATCTGTATGGGCAGAAATATGTTGGCAGACTGTAAGATGGACTAGAGTCATCATTCTCTTAGTTTTCCTTTACTTGATTTATTTTTAATGTACCTCAGGTCCTCCAGAATAAAGGTGATAACCGAGGCACCCTGAGGTATTTTTAACTAAACTGGATCCTGACCTTATCCTGTAAGTTTTATGTAAGAGCTCCCTCCTACTACCAAGTTTTCGAGGAGGTTGAGCCCGCCCTGGTAGTACCATCTTACCAGGGTGGAGAGAGGATGCCTATGAATAAACATGACACAATATTGTGTGTGAGGCATCCTCTTCCATTAAGGATGACCTCCTTGTGCTGAATGGCCCCACGTGACCTGCAATAGACAGATTCCGCAGCCAACCCTTGGGATCTTGCTCACTGTGTTGGTAAAGGCAACCTACTTCTTTTGTGGTTGTAGTATCTTGATTGGGGCAGTAGTGTTGCAGTTTCTGATATATATTTTTTTATATATATATTTTTCCCCCCTGACTCTCTCTTTAGTGGTCTACGTGACTTTCTAAGTCACCTATCCATACAATTAGCTCTTTAAACATGCCTTGGGCCTGCTACTGCAGAGCCTATGTGTGAGGGTTTACTGCCAGGTTGACTTGGCACTGATAACCCCTTACCAAGCCTTAAACATTCCTTAACTAGATATAGGTCACCCCTTAGGTAGGGCGTAGGTAGGCCGTAGGGTAGGGTGCCATGTCGTTAGAAGGTAAGACATGTACTTTGGAGTTTCAGTGAGTAAATGTGAGCTTCCTGACCCATAGACCTGGTTAAACATGTAGTCTACCATTCATAATGCAACTCACATATGTATTTACAAAAGCAGAGTCACTCACCTAGTCAGTCACACAGAGACAGAGGCACTTACACCTTAAATCAGATGCCCATACAATTATAAACCTCAACACTCAGTAATGAAGTTAGTAAGTAATATATACAGTCAGTTACATACACATTTGGAGACACATAGAGAAACTACAACAACTAGTAATATAACTTTATAGTTGCTTACACATGCAGTAACGCACCCAGGAAGGGACTGGTACCCTTATTTAGATTTGTACAGAAGTACTGGCACTACTAGCCAGCAATCTAGACAAGTAGGTCTTTAAACATGTGTTAGGCCTGCTGCTGTAGAGTCTATGTGTGCAGTATTAATGTCAGGTTGAGTTGGCTTTGACAACTGCTTACCAAGCCTTAAACTTTCCTTCCAGTAGATATAACTCACCCCTAAAGTAGAGTATACATGGGCCATAGGAGGGGGTGTTATGTTTTTAGAAGGTAAAAACATGCAGTTTGAAGTTTGAGTAACTTAAATGCACACGTTCAGTCCCATACGCCTATCTAAACATCCAGTGTTTCAGCTATACTGCAACTTACATACACAATCACTCATATGCTCATAGAGAAAGTTATGTATCCAGCAGTGCTAGTGCCAGTTGCACACACTATTATAAACCCTAATACTCACTAATACAGCCAGTAAGACTTCTATACAGCCAGTTACATACACATATAGAGACCCATAAAGATACTAAGACAGCTAGTTATATAGCGACATAGTCATTTACACATCCAGTGACACACTCAGAGAAAGACTGATATACTTATTTAGATATCTGCTAAAGTATTGATACTCCTATACACTGATGCAGACAAGTAGCTCTTTAAAGGAGTTTTGTGCCAGCTACTGCACAGTTAATGTATGCAATTTTACTGCTAGGTTGAGTAGACATTTAAAACCCCTTGCTAAGCCATAAAGTCCCTTATTTTATGCAAAAGACACCCCTAAGGTAGGTCATAGATAGACATCCAGTACAAACTGAGGTATACAGTAAGACGTGAAGGAAGATACTTATGCATACTGTGACACACCCAGGCACACACTGATGCATACACTGAGACACGCGGGCACACCCTCATGCATACACTAACACACACAGTTACAGACTTAAGCATACATTGTCACACCCTGGAACAAACCTATGCATACACTGACACACCCAGGTGCAGTCTGATGCATATAGATACATGAGAACACATACACTAATACATACACTGACGCACCCAGGCACATACTGATGCATACACTAACACACTCAGTCACACACTAATCCATAGAATAATATGCCCTGGCACACACGGATACATACACTGACATACCAAAACAGACACTCATGTATATCCTAACACACTCAGGCACACAGTTATGCACACATAGACACAGCCAGACACACACTGATGCATACACTGATGCACCCAGGCACACATGTATTCATACACTAAGAGACCCTGGTACACTCTGATGCATGTAGTGCACATCTACAAATACACTAATACCTACACTGGCACATCTAGGCACACACTGATGAACACACTAACACATCCAGTCACACACTGACCCATACACTAACACACGCAGGCACACATTAATGCATACACTGACACACCCAAGCAGACAGTGATACATGAGCTAACACACTCATGCACATTCTGATGGATAGAGTAACACAACCATGCAGACACTGATATACACCTATGCACACCCATGCAGACATTGATTAATACACTAACATATGCAGGTACCGACTCATGCATACACTAACACACCAAATGATACACTAATGGATACACTAACCGACTCAGTCACATACTCTTTCATACAGTCTCATACCAGCTGCAACCCGTGCAGGTAAGAGCTGTGGGGTGGTGGGGCTGTGTGGGGGGATTTCGACAAAGGATGGCAAGGGAACATTAATTATTTATTTAATTTTCCCTCTTGCTCGTCTGTTGAATCCACCCCCAACCCGGCCCACCGCTTTTACCTGCATGGGCCGCTCCTGTCTCATACGCAGGCACTTATTTATGCATACAGTGAGACACCCTAAGGCACACTGATGCATATGCTTAGTCACCCTTGGACACACTGATCTATACAGTAGTATGCAAAGGCACAGACTGATGTATATGCTGAGACAGGTAGAGACAGACAGTTATAAACATTGAAATTAATAGACTAGGAGTGGCTATAATATAGTAACATAACTGTTTATTTTGGTAGTTAAATGTTTAAAATATGTAACTTATTAGTATGTAATGAGAAGCTAAATGTACTGATTTGGCTTTTCTTTCCAGTATCTACTTCTACTTAAAACCAGAGAGATACAATGCAAAGAAAACTGAAACAAGAAAGAAACAGAAGCAAGGGTATTATCTTCTTACAACAGAGAAACAAAAGGGAAAAAATGTGGACAATGTGGGTAAAATGAAAAGAGCTGCTGGTAAGAAAACAAAAAGGTTTCTTAAAATAGTATGTGGAAAACTGCAAAGTGAGCAAAAACAAGTTAATAAAAAGTGAGGTTTCAATTTAGCTATGAAAGGACAAAAAGAAACTGATATTAAGAGAAATAAATCATACAAGAAAGCAAATAGTTTAACAAAAAGAGAGCGGCAGTTTAAGGAAATAAAAGTCAGAGTGTTTCACAGCAGGGTAATTCAGACTCTCCTATGACCTATGAAGCAGTTTAGAAGGGGAAGAGAAGCAGTCAAATAAAAGGAAGGTGTTGAGGTTGTAATTGATAAGGCATTTGACCTGAAGAGGACGCTATTTATTTTGATTCTGAGCAGAATGAGAACACTGGAGAAAACAGTGTTGTCTATGAGGAGAAGAAGCCAAAAGAAAAGACTTCTGCATAGAAGGAATTTTTGCAAAATGTTTGGTGGTGAATGGAAGAATACTTCCAGTACTGAGCGTTTCTTTAATGAAGAAAACTACTTGCAATTGAACACATTAGTGCATGCAGTTAAAACAACTGTACAATGTTATGAAGTAAAGGATGGTACTCCTATTCCAAAAGAGGAGATGGTTCCTAGGAATGCTGAGGAAGTGACAGCTGAAGACATATAAGGAACACATAGACACGCCCCTGTATACAAATGGAACTGTAGCAGTATTTGCAGTGTTCAACAGGAATCAATTGATATAGTGAGACATTTCCCACGTATCTCTCCATGAAAAAGTCTGAAAAAGAAAATTGGGACATTGCACGGATTAGATCCATGCAAAGTAAGGAAGTATAAAAATGTAAAGGGACATTCACTAGCATGTCTATCAAAGAAGGTTTGCCAAAGCAGCTTTCACTACGGAATGTTCGCGGCTCACCAGTCACAAATGCAAAAATTAGTTTTGAGGCTTTAGTATGTGAAAACCCCTGCCCTATGTTTAGGATAAATGAATAGAGCTCTTTTGCATGGTACAGCAGCAGAGATAAAAGATCTTTGTGAAGATGTTCAATCTCGTTTCTTTGGTCCTGAACAGGAGTCTAGGGAAAATGAGGAGTTTGTCTGTAATGTAGTACCCAATAATGATGTTGGTAATTTACTGCCCTCTTTAATCAGTCAAATGAGTAACACACCTGGGGTAGAGTTGCATCCTGGTCTTGCTACTCAAAAAGGTCCCATTATTGTTACTCCGCATCTTAACTGTAGTCATGTAAACACAACTCACCAGACAAAAACACATAGTAAGCAAGGGGACAGAGGGGCTACCTCACAAAGACACATAGATAATCTGAACTTTGTACCGGGAAGCAGCTGCCCCATGGTTCAACGTCCCAGCATACTTGCATGTGATGTAAGAGCAGCTAGGGATACCCCTAATGTTCCAAGTAACGGCTCCCTGAGATCCAATCCCGATGTACTCGACTTACCCCCAGCCTCATGCCCATATGTGTTAGTCCTGGCTGGGGTTCCCTACTTATCTGGGGAGCAACGGGAATCCTGGGCAGACCTGCGTAATAAGGCCGTAGATTGGCTTTGTAAGCATAAGGGGTTCCACCCTTCCAAAATGAATGATATCATCATGGCTAGAAGAGTTGGGTGGGTTGGCCATTCTCTCAAAAACATAGATGGCGACTGCATTGTCCTTAATTTTCGCAGACCTAAGTTTGTTCGCCATCTACTGAATATTTTTGAACAACCAACCACTCAAAACACCCATATTAGTGCACTCCCCTGAGTTATTTTTACAAGCCACTCAACAATCTTCAAAGGGACTCCCTGTTTTGCCTCTGATAACAAATAGGTTTAACTCGCTATCTAACCTAGATACACAGGACTGACAATTATCAACCAGGGACGCTCAGCTTTCCCAGCAGTCCCTTCTGGAACAGCCCCTTGCCAGTACAGTTATAACCATTACTGATAATGGCGAAAGTCCGCCCACTAGTATTAATAATGGAGCTGATTTGAACATCCTCAGCTGGAATGTAGCAGGACTGCACTCTAAGCTCGATGACCAGGATTGGTTGCGCCTGGTCAAAGACCAAGATATTGTCATGTTCCAAGAGACCTGGGCCACACACGATTCACATATTGAAGGGTTTCATTGCACTTGTGTCCCGGCATCCAGCCACAATAAAGGTCGACCATCTGGGGGCCTTCTTATTGGTCTTAATGTAGCGACTGGTGGTAGCTATAAGATACTTCCAACAAACAGCCCTAACTTCCAAGTAATACTCTTTAAGAGAAGAGTCTCTCTTTATTTGGTTAACTTTTACAATAATGATTTTGCATCAGTCCCCAACAAGAGTTTTATTGAGCTTTTTGATTTTATTTCCAATCTAGATTATCAGGCATCCGGTTGGAATACTATTGGGATTATTCTGCTGGGGATTTTAATGCAAAATTTTATGACAGGCATTGTGTTACGGAACCACACACTACGGGCCCTTCTTTTCGCAGGGGAGCGGAATTGACAGCTCTATTGAGCTCGCTCAATTTAGTTAATGTCATGGAGCAGTTGGGTACATCTCATGCCACCAATAACCATCACCCGACCTTCAGAGGCAGGGGACATTCGTCCGTAATAGACTTTGTTTTCATCTCTCCTCTACTCACGGATTATTTAATTACTGCAGAGGTTGTTGCCACTATTCAGGGGGATCACAACCCCATTAGAACCGCTTTCAGATTGGCACCCCGACACATGTTTCCAATTGAATGCGGGGCTAAAGATTTAACTCCATCTACCGACAACCTAACACTGTCATGGAGGGGTATTGATAATGGGGATCTGTTTAAATTACTTGTGAAGGACAATTTACTCCTATATCACCTCCTGCTTGTCATCTGAAGCTCCCCATCAGGAGGTAGTTGGTGGTTTTTCTAAACTCTGTCAGGCAGTTAAAACTCTCTCTGTTAAAGCCCGTTTCCTTGAAGAAACCGGGCCCTAGATGGTTTGATTCTGCATGCTCTGCTGCCAACAGGAACTTGCGTATGGCTTTGTCAGCTGACCCCAGGTGTTCCCATGATGTAATACAGGCTAGACAGATGTATAAACTAGCTATTACTAACCGGAAAGAGGCACTCGTAAGGGATCGTTGGGAAGCCCTATCGCAGGCTGCTACGGAAAAAAGGGGTAACTTATTTTGGACCGCTGTAAGGGATCTTAGATCCATGGGACAGCTATTAACACCAATTAGCTGCACAATCTCGAGCCAGTCCTGGGAAAATCATTTTTCAAATATTTATGCCACCCCGCAGGGAGAGATTGAACAGCTGGAGTATAGTCTCCCCAACACTCTTCAAATCACACTCCCTGAAATAGAAGAGGCTATCCATCAGTCTATCGGGAATAAAGCCCCTGGCCCGGATGGGTTACCGATTGATATTATCAAATGGATCCCGGACTTCTGGGCTCCCCTTCTCCTGAATGTTTTTAATCACTGTATGTTGGGCCCGCTCCCTGATACTTGGGCAAAAAGTATTATAGTTCCAATATTTAAAAAGGGGACAGGTCACAGCCCATTAATTACAGACCAATATCGTTGATTGATAACACTGTTAAAATATTGGGCAGAGTCCTATATAACAAGATCCTGGAATGGTCAGAGGAATATGGCATTTTAGAGCGCTGCCAGTTAGGCTTTCGTAGGAAGGTTGGTACCATCGAGCAATGTCTGAACCTCAGCCTTGTGATTGGGAAATATACCATTGCTCGTAAAACTCCTGTCTACCTGGCCTTCATGGATTTGTCCTCAGCTTTTGATTTTGTCAACAGGTCAAAGCTGTGGGCTATCCTGTTGGGCCATGGTTTAGACGCTCCCCTTGTTCATTTCCTGGCTTATCTTCATAAGGACCTTCAGGCACAAGTGAGAATTGGTAGAGGTGGTGAGGTCTCAGGGCCTATCAAGGTAGGAAGGGGGGTCAGGCAGGGATGAGTTCTGGCCCCCCTTCTTTTTATCATTTATATTAACGGCCTGAACAAATCATTGATAGGTGCAACCAAAGATGTGCCTATGATTAACGGCAAACCTTTGCCGGTGTTACTTTATGCTGACGATGCGGTGCTTATAGGTCGCACCCCAAACTCATTGCGCATTTTAGTACAGTCGTTTGTTAAACATATGGACAGTCTGGATTTAAGAGCTAATTTAAAAAAATCATTTTTAATGTCTTGTGGCCCACAAAAACGCTCCCTTACCTCCATCTCCGTTGGCTGCCAAAAATTAATATGCACTGGTAAATTCCCTACCTTGGTGTGGTCTTTGCTGCGAACGGCTCCTGGACTGAGCATCTTTCTCAGTCCAGGAGCAAGTTCTCAAAGACCATCAATTCCATTTTTAGCTTTCCCCGTCCCAAGAACACTGGCGTTATTTTAGCTATCTTAAAAATTTTTAAATTGCAATGCGTCCCAGTAGCTACTTATGGAGCGGAGATTTGGGGCACCACAAACAGTTCCTGCATTCAGCGGGAAGAAAACAGATTCTGCAGGAAACTGTTGGGCGCCCCAATCTCGACATCTCATTATGTTTGCCATAAAGAATTAAATTTAAATTATGTCACTGATTTTATACGTGCTCGTCCGGCTCTCTTTTGGCTGTCTGTCTGGAAGAATGAGGAAGCTATTCTGACTAGAGATATCATCATGGACTGTTTGAAGTGTGAGAAAGGGATGGATATCCCCTGGCTATCCGGAGTTTATCAGAGCTTATGCAGTATTAATCAGGGTTGTATTTTTAGAAACCCTTGTAAAGCTGAAACACTACGGAAAATAGATCTTATGAATGCACTTTACCTATTTTACAGTACCGAGCGCATAGCTCAGGAATCACAGAAAACCCTTGTCTCTAGTTATATGTCACTAGTCCAATATTGTTATCCCCTACCTAACTACCTCACCTTACCTATGAGTCACTGGGAAAGAAGTCTGTTATTCCGTCTCAGAGCAGGGACACTCAAGTTTGTATTATGTTTTCCCCTTGGTTATCATCCCAAAATTGATTTGGTACCCTGCCCATGTGACGGAATTAGCGGACAGACAACCCTGCACTTTTTATTCTTTTGCAAATATTATATGAAATATAGCAAGGGGACACTTTATCCCTATTTTAAAAAGAGGAAACCTGTTAGCCTGGATCTGGCTTATACAAGCATGCTTGGTATGATCGATGAGGAGCTTGTATTCCGCTTAAGTACTTTTCTGAGAGCTGCGATCCGGGCACGTCAGTCCATGTCAGACCCTTGAATTCTTAACTGTGATTGGTTATGTTGTAAATAATGCATTTTATTCATCATATTTTAAGATGTGAAATTGTGTCTGATAATTTTAACAGTTTTTTATGGTTGTACTTTTATGGATATACTGCCTATCCGAATAAAGATTATGAATTGAATTGAATTGTATGTGCAAGTGTAGAGGAACAGGACACTGGTATTAGTGTTCATAACTTTATAGAAGAGATTAGGAAGTTTAACACAGTTTATTCTGAGAAACTAAAATGTGTTTGTATTTGTTGTCGACGCACTCACTACAAAAGCCAAACTCGCAATGTAGTTTTATCCTCAAAACTGAACAGAATAACAGAGATAAGTGGCAAGAATCTGCTGTTTATTTATTTGTAAAGGAATGCTTTGAGTTGTCCACACAGCAAACTATATGTAAGTACTGCTATGATAAGTTACAGAATATCAAAATGCCAGCCAGAGCAGTACATAACAAGTGAGAATTAGTAACAATTCCAAAAGAACTTCGAGAATTAAAAGTTTATGAATCAATTCTCACACAATATATGCACCCATTTTAGGCTATCGTTCATATGGAGCCAAAGACAGGGAAGTTGTGTCTTCAGAAAAGCCTCATAGCAAGAGTCGTCTACTTAACTTTAGATGTTAAACGGAGTACTGAAACTGTTGGTGTACACAGAGATGTTGATGAACCACTTATTATTTTTGTAAATGGTGTCCTGACAAAGAGCAAAAAAATCTGGCAAGAGTTAGTGGATGTTAAAACATTACACTTGGTACAAAATAATATGTTTTATAAAAATGTTGATGTTGTTCAAGATATAACATATGAGGAGGATGACACATTACCATCTAGTGGACAGATTGAAAAAGTGGATCGATCCAGATCAGAGGAAATTTAGGAACACTACAGCATCCATTTCCTGCATTCTAAGGAAATCATTGGTGATGCTATTAATCTCTTTCAAATGAAACAAGCAACAGGAGCTCCCATGAATGTGTGGGAGGACAGCAGCTGAATAACAGTCAACCAGATTATATTCAAAGGATCCAAGATATTGCCAGTGCCTTCTATACATTTTCCATCTTCTGGTTGAAAGTGACTTGTCTGGACTTTCATATGCTAAAGACAGGAGTTAATTTTCAAAATTTCTCTGCAAAGGAATTTGTTGGCAAAGTTCATGGAAAGGATGACAACTTAGAATACAACCTAAAGATGTGCAGTTGTGACCTCGAAGAGTTAATTAACATAGAGTTTATGCATGCCCATTAGAAAAATAAAACAATTGAGCAAGGATTGCAATGCAGTATCAAACCATGAATTTTGAATAGAGAAAAGAAGAGAAGAGGGAAAAAGACATATATAGAGAAGAAGAAAGGGGAGAAGCTGAAGGGAATGAATCAAGTGATAGTCTTAGAGATGAGTAGAGTGAAAGACCAGAATTACAGCATGTATAATATATAAATAAACATATTGCATAATGAGTTTAAACAGGTTATACATATATAGATAAAAAGGAGGGGAAAAGTCAATTTCCTTTGCAGTACCTGACAAATAATCACTGAGTCACATCCATAGCTGATCAAACTTGACAGAGATTTTCATTGAATAAAGTTTGTAACTGTCAAGTATATGATGGTAACATACTGAATTCCACCATCTTAAAAGGATAATGTTATCTTAAGATTTCCAATTAGAGGAAGTAACAGAAATTGGTAAAGAAAGCAAGTGTCCTGTGGTTAAGTTCAAAAAGATGAACTGGAGTGTAAAAAAGTCTGTTATAAAATAAATATAATATCTGAGTAAGACTGGCTGTAACAAGTGGTATTGGATCTCTATTCTTTCCTCTTAAAAGAGGTACTCACCAGGGCTGCCCATTATCTCCCCTGTTATTTATCTTGGCTCTCAAACCTTTCCCTCACCAATTGAATACTTCAGAGGATTTTATGGGTTTTAAAATTAACATGCACTTTAAATTTACAGCTTATGCTGATGATGTTCTTTTATTTATGTCGCATCCAGACCGATCCCTTCCTGCCTTTTTTCATGACCCTCATTTATATTCTGCTGTATCAGGCTCTAAGCTCCATATAAATAAAACTTAGGTTCTTCCACTTAATGCGCATTCTACTGGGTTGGTTTTCATGAGCGCTGGGCTATCCTGGAGTGCTTCCAAGAATAAGTGCCTGGGTGTATGGTATTGTAATACACTGAAGGACACACTCAAGACTAATTCAGATGTTTTATCCGCAGAGTTTGTGGACCTCTCTCAGAAATGGTCTCCGTTGTATCTCTTCTAACGGGGTCACCTAGACACTATCAAGATGATGCTTCTCTCTATAATTAACTTTTTTCTTATGATGCTTTCCAATAAGATACCCATGTTCATTTTTAGCTCAATAGATAAGACCTTGTCCAAATTCCTATGGCAAGACAAACCACCCCGAATTTCTTTCTCAAAATTAAAACTCCCCAAATCCTTGGCTGGAGTTAATTTTCCAGACTTTTCAAGTTACCACAACGCTTTTGGCATTAAGCAACTTCCACCCCTACATATCTACATTGGCCGATATCTCTCACAGGCTCTGGTTATCTCTGGAAAAAGCCTTTATCTTTATTTTTTTCCAAAAACACATTATTTATGAAACCTTATAAGCCATATTCTACCTCGCACCTCACCCTTATTAATCACTTCCTTAACAGTCCCATCTGGCATAATACCTTACTCAAGAAAGAAGGTAGGACTTTGTGCTGGAAGGTTTGGATGAACAAAGGCATACTTCTTACCTCATAATGATATCATTTAGACTCCTTAATTCCCTTTTCTAATCTTTCGTCAATATACAATGTTCCCCCTCGCATGCGACTCCAGTACCAAGTAATTTCCACTTTGGTTGAAGATGCCTTCAATCAGCTAATTTCCCCTGTTACCCCACATCCTACCTCAGCTCCCCACCCAATTGCAACTTTCACTCACCATAGAGCAGCATGCATATATAAACTTATAAGAACATCTTCACATACAGCCAGTCTTACCTACTCGGTTTCGGATGCATTATAGTGCTGAGTATGCATTATTAAAGTCAATGTGAAGACAGCAGGAGAACTTTGCTCTTTAGATCCTGCAAATGTTTGTAGATACGTTAACCACAGGTTCCAACCCATACTGTCTTTCATCTGCAACAAAAGAAATCCTACTCTTGGTGAAGTAACTGATATATTTTGGCGTAAAGAGTACCAAGCAAGAGGTGATCCTCATATTTACATGCTGTATGGATGAAAAATGCACCAACATTTGGAACAGACAGTGATGAGTCTGTACTGTCCATCATAGAACAGTATGTGACATGCTCAATCCCAAAAGACAGTAGTGAAAAAGGCCAGAGACAACAAGTTCTGCCCTTTAAAACACATAGATGTAGGAAGTACTGCTGTTGAATATACAGATGACCTCTCATTTCCCAAGGAAGAGTGAACAGCTTTTTGTCTCCAGTCAGACATACACTGACACGGAAATCACCAAAAAACACATACATCCTGAGAAGAACAGAGGCATCCAAGTACATTAATGACTATAACCCTGTCATTCTCAAAATGTGAAATGCAAATATGATTATACAATTTGTTGCAGACAACTCCATCGCTGTTGCTCAGTACGTCCCTTCCTATGTTACAAAATCAGAGAAAACAGCGCTAAAGAAGATGTGGAAACAGATTTCTGCAGAAAAGACTCTAACCAAGAAATGTTACAGCTTCACCTTAAAAATGATTTCCCATAGAGAGATGGAGTCCAATGAGTGCTGTGACTGGTTGAGCTCTGCCAGGGATTTGTTTGTGTATGTCTAGGCCTAGCAAGTGCACGAAATAGAGTGTTAGTCTTTCCCAGGAAATTCAGTAAGATTGACCCGGAAAGCACAGACATTGTGAAATCAAATATGTTGGCTACGTACTATCGAAGAAGGATTCCACATCTAGAAAACATGTGCCTTTATGAAGTACTTCAACATTACAGTTACAGAAACAATGTAACTGAATACATAGAAGAAGGGTAATATGCAGTAGTTGGATGTGATAGTTGTTTGGTGAGAAACGCAAAAGGAAATCTGATTAAGCACAGAAAAGTTAGTTGCCAAACTCCGGACAGAAGAGAGTTTTTCTACTTAGCACTTCTACAACTCTTCAAACCTTGGCATGCTGAAACAGAATGACGTGGAGAGTATGATTGCTATGAAGATTCTTTCAGTGCTGTGAAATACAGCATTCAGTGTTTAGTCTTCCCAAACTACTTGCAAATGTTAAATGATGTGATTTAACAGGAGGAAATGATTGCTGCTGAGATGGCTGAGGAGAGTTCCCAAAGCAGCCAAGGTTTGGCACCACTGAGTCAAGATCCTCTGGGACAGCCCATTATAGAAAATGAAGCTGCAATAGCTATGAATGAGGTGGAAACTGTTATAGAACAAGCAAGATATTAAACTGTTGATTTCATGCAGTTAGTTGGACAACTTATTGACAATCAGAAAGAAATTTATGTAGAGGTAAATGAGAAAATAGAGCATGGATTCCTTCACGAGAAAAAAGAATGCAAATACTCATCATTTAAGCCAATACTATTATATATCAGTGGCCAATTTGGCAACAGTAAAAGCTTTTAATTTAAAGTTCTCTCAACATACCTAGAGATGACAACAGAATCAAATGTATCAAGTTTAGTAATAGCACCGACTAGATTAGCTGCACACAATATTAAAGGAATTACTCTACATTGACTACTTATGCTCCACTTATGCTACCTGTTGAACATGACAATAAACTGGAATACCAAAAGTTATCCGGTGAAGCTTGTCATGAGGTGTCAAGAATATTGAAGAATCTGAAGCTTTTATTCATCAATGAGGTGAGAATGGTCTCAAACAGATTATGATGTGCTATTTGGAGTAAATAATGTAATTGTCTTCGGTCACCTATTGCAACTTAACCCCATCAAAGGACAGCCTGTTTTTAAGACACTTCTTCCTGATGAGACTTGTAATTCTTTGGAAAGTATTGACAATGAAAACATTTGGCTAAACTTACAATACAAGGGACTACTGTAGAATGTACATCAAGCATCTTCCATGGAATATGGAAATATTCTGAAGGACATTACAGTAGGAGTTCTGACAAAGGAGTGGAAATGTACCTTAGAAAGCTCGGCTTATTTAAAAACTAATCTCCTCTTAGAACACAGCAGCAAAGCTGTTGTTCAATAACATTGAAGAAGGGAAATCCATAGTCTGTTTAATCTCTACACTTCATGAATGCTCTAATTTTAATTAACAATTAATAAAAATGGAGTAAGAAGACATTTTGAAAGTTACAGCTATTGACATAATGGGACACCAAGGAGTAACACTACTGCTAAGTGGAAAGCTACAAGAAAAATTGGATTCATTGGAGAAATCTGCATCCAGGACTGCAGGATTAGAAATATGTTTGCTCATGTGCAAAAACTGTAAAGTAGTTTAGCAGCGTAATTTTAATGTTGAGGAAGGATTAGTAAATGGTGCGATGTGTAAAGCTATTGATTCAATTAATTTTCCAAATTTGATCAGATTGATTGCGTGAAACAGATTTGCCGATATGGTGTTCTTTTTGGCTTGTAAAGGACTTGTATGTCTGGCAGCAGCAGTTCCCAGTCTCTCTAGCATACACTGTAAATATCCATAAATCTCAAGGTTTAAGTGTAGACGCAGTTTTTTTAAATAGTGGTAGTACTGTATTTAAAGAAGTTATGTCATATGTTGCATTGTCTTGAGTAAGAACGTTGTCCGGTTTGTTTTTGGTTGATTTTGATAACAGGAAAGTTAGTGCCAATGCAAGTTGAGTAAGAGAGTACAATCGGTTGAGAAGTGTATACGCTCCTCATTTAGGGCAGTATTCCTTTATGAAAAATGGATAATCTGTCCAGATCAGAAGCTCACAAAATAGTCTATGGATGTTGCTGAAAAGAAGGAGAACAAGAAAGGTGTTAAGAAGAAAAAACTGGAGAATGAGGGAGATATTGTAGGTTACCAGTTGTCAAACACTTCTGGTATCAACTGCTATGGAAATGTTGTTCTCGATATACAGTTACATTTACCACATCTTATAAATGCAATTAAACAGAAACCACAGAGGACAATATGTTCTACACGGTGTGGTTTGCTGCAACATTTACATGGTGATAGGACTGTAGTACATTGTGCTTCAGGCATTTGAGATCTAGTAGATATATCTAGTGGATAAGTAATATTTACTCAGCCCAGCCAACAAGATGCACAGGAGTTTATAATGGTCATTGCTGGAGTTTTAGAAGAAGAAGAAGAAATCTGTATTGATTACTTTTTTGGACTGAGTCCATGAGTTTGAAGATGGCTCTTTTAGGTCTACCACTCAAATCAATTGAGTGATTTCTATACTTCACACTACCAGATTGCAAAACTTCGGGGCATATTATCAAGAATGGCGTTAAAATTATCGCCGGTTTAGCAGCAGAAAACTGCCGCTAAAGCGGCGATAATGGGCTTGATAATATGCCCTGGAGAATTCCAATAGAAGCCCATGTTGACACCAAAACATGGGCTTCTATTGGAATTCTCAAGGGCATATTATCAAGCCCATTATCGCCGCTTTAGCGGCATTTTTCTGCCGCTAAACCGGCGATAATTTTAACGCCGTTTCTTGATAATATGCCCCTGTGTCTTTTGTCAAATTACTAAAAATGGATAACCAAAACATGACCTGCCAAATTGTAGATCAGATACTATGTCTACATTGCATATATGAAGAGGTGGAAAATACCTTATATTAATGCTACAATGATGCAGAGCAGCTAGATCTCAATTGGAAACCAAAATTATAAACTTCAAAGCTGGACAAATATTAATTTCTGGAAGAACTTATAGTACTATGGCTATCATTTTTCACAAAGGACTTCATGCAACATCTGGACACTATACTGTCTATTTAAAGAGTTAAACTGGATGAACGGAATGCAAAGACACCAACCTTAAATTCAAACAAAAACTGCCTTTCAAACTTCGAAATTCTTACCTCTTGTTCCTTCAGCCAAAGTTCTAAGGAGATTTTCTGATAAAAAAATGTGGTGTACAGTATTTCTTCTATGTAGATCGTCAGTGTTTAAGACATCATTCGGCCTACCAAAGGTGATGTTTTCAAAAGGATCTCGAAAATAAAGCAGTTATTTTTAGCATATGTTGGTTTAAATTAGTGTACTAACTGTTAATAGAACAACGGATTAACTAATTGTAGAGTGTGTAATGCATGGTGTCACTTAATAGTAGTGATATACTGTGCACAAACTCAGTCATTCACAAACCCTTATACCCACTGTCACACCCTCTCACTCACCCACATATGCACTCACTCAAATACTTACACAGCCACTTACTCACTCATGAACCCACTCAGTCACTAACACAGAAACTCTGTTAGTCATACTCTTTCTTATAGATACACACACATACAGTTTATCTATTTTTCAACCAAGAAAGGTGTTTTTTTGGGGGAGAGTCCTTTTTCAGGACATTTTTTTATTTTTTTACCATTTTCTATTTTTATTAAATACAATGGCAACTGGAAAAAATATTAACTCAAAAAAACTCAAAACTGCAGTTACAAATGTAATTTAAGCAAAAAATGAACACTTGTGGAGCTTTGCTGCCTTTAGAACTGCAGATGTTTTCCCCACCATTAGCACATTTTTATAATCCAAACAAAATGTTCCTATTCTTTGGAGCTCTGGGGACCTCTCTGGGAGACAACACACAATTTCAGTGGGAATAGGCACCCCTGGTGTAATTAGTGTTGCACCTCATTTTGATGTATCTTGTTGAGTGTGCTCCCTCTGGGCTGCAGTCAAGTGGTTGTTGTGGTAGGTCTTCAGGTGGGTCAACATACTAGTAGTGCCGCAGGAGTATTTTTTGGATGTACCCCTGGACAGGGTCTTGTTGCACAGAGAACACTTCACGTGCTTGGCCGCTGTTTTCTTCTTCCCAGAGGGGATGGTAAAAAATTCCAAGGTGATAGATTGATGCTTTGCTAGAGGTTCCTCGTCTGAAGAATTGTGGCCATCATGGTGTGGCTCCTGTTCTCTACTGCCACCACATACCATTTGGTTTTTTAAAAAAAATCCCCAAAACTCCTAGATGATTTGCTAATATTAAAAATAGCAGGTGCTACAAGAAGTTCTTTCAATCTGAGCACTGGAAGTCTGAAGAAAAGAATACTGGGTGGGGACTTACTTTCTAGAATAATCAAAAGAGTCTTGTACAATGAAATCCCTTCCTTCCGTAGCCATGTGATATTCATGAATGGCAGCGTAGTTGTGAATGCCGACGTAGTTACAAAAACGAGAAATAGAAAAACAAAGTGTTGTACCATAAAATTACTTAATAAAATCTCACCTTACATGCTACATTAGTGAACTACTGATGTCAAACATTAATTATATTATCTGTATATATGTTTTTACACTTTAAAAAAATCGCGCCATGTTCGCAAATAACCACGATATTGATATATATGTATCGCAAAGTTTCGAGAATATTAAAAAATTGGGGAAAAAACCAAAAACAGCCCACCAAACTCTCTATAAACTCTTTACTTTGAAAGCTTAAGAGTATCTGATACCACTGGCCAAGGCATGCCTAACCTCCACTGGTAGTAGTGGTTGAAGTGGAAGCAGTGAAGGGGCAAGATGTGCCCATACTTTTTTAATTTATGGAAACCACTTCCTCTACTTCTTGTTGAAAGATAACCAACCCGGAATGATTAATTGTGGGAGAGAAATGTTTTACCTTCAATTTAACTGCAGACGAAGGGATGGGTAGACAACTATACAAGACTTTATGCAGGGGTGTCTGCTTCTGTGAAAGAAATGTAAATGGGCACAAGTTATTAATCTGCAAATGTAAAGATGTGCAGAAGCTGGTATTGGCTTTAAATGATGGAACCACTTGAAGCTTCCTGATAATGCGGATGTATTCTTCATGTCTGATAATGGAAGGAAGATAACACGTGAGCAGTGAAGTTTCTGCTTTCAAAGGACAGTTATAAAGAAACTGCACCATGTACACTCTGGGTATTACTAAAATATATATTTGTAGTGCCTTTTTTTGTATTTAACCTGTTTGCACATTTTGTAGCACCTAATTTTATACTGTGCATAATGTAATTTTAAAAGAATGCATTATATAGTCACAGTGCTTTCTGTGACAGGTTGAGGCCTATTAGTACTAAAGATATACAAGCTACTATTCTCCACTGCTCCAACCAGAATACAATTCTGTGCCTCTCTTATTATAAACACAAATCTCAGCAGTGCATTAAAAAAGACAGTGACATTATAGTTAGCACATAGAATTCATAAAAAACATAGAGATTTGCTGAATAAACTAAGGTTAAAAAAGATGTTAAAGTCGGGAATTTTTTTTAAAAAAATTTGAAATTCACTGGAAAAAAACCAAAGGTTACAGGGATGTTATAGTTAGGAAATAGATTTAAAAAACCTTAGAAATTCACTGAAAAAGTCAAAGGTTAAAGGGAGGTTTATAGTTAGGCTCAGATTTCACTCGTACAAAACCAATGAAATTCAACAGTTATAGTTACCTGAGCTAACTATAATGCCCCCGCAATGGACTGCTTATGACTTCACATATTACACCTCTCATGACATGGTCATTGACATCACTGATGTAATCACTGTTGACATCTCAAATGATATCACAGATGATATCATCAAGAAAACCACTTATACACCCACTCAAACCCCCATACAGCATCTCATACACACCCACTTATATACCCATTCACAGATGCATACAAGTAATCACACATCCACTCACTAATCCATACAGCCACTCACACACCCACTCACTTGCTAATGAAGCTACTCATGTACCCACTCACTCACCCATACAGCCACTCATACAATCACTCACTCACCCATACAGCCACTCACACAGCCACACAATCACCCATGCAGTCACTAACACACCCACTCAGACACCCACTCACTTGCTCATAAAACAGCTCACACACCCACTTGCAGACATTCACATAGCCACTCACTCACCCATGCAGCCACTCACACATCCATTCACTCAGCCTCAAAACCACTTACATTCCTATTCACATATCCATAAAGCACTCACACGCCCACTCACCCACCTTTACAGACAGTCACACAGACACGTACTGTACAAAACAGCAACTCACATACTCACTTACATACACCCACTCAACCAGCCACTCACTTACCCATGCACCCTCCTACACACTCAGTCACTCACCCATCGAGCCATTCACACACCCACTCAGTCACTAATACAGCCACTCACACACCCAATTACCCACCCATGGAGCCACTCACACAGCCACTCAATCACCAATACAGCCACTCACACAAATACTCACCCACCCATACAGCCACTCACCAACCCATTTAGCCACTCACACAATCAATCACTCACTCACCTATACAGCCCCTCCTTCACCCATACAGCAACCAGCCACTCATGCACCCATTCACAGACCCCTACAGCCCCTCACACAGCCACTCCACCAAGATCCAGACAGTCTCACACCCAGTCAGACAACATATGCTAGAAATAGTATCACTCATTAGTAGTACAGAAAGAATAGTAATTTAACGTATTCAGTAGGTTAGTATATATCTTTAAGTCTCAGAAAAGTTTATGAAACACACTCACTGTATGATGTCATCTGCGCATTAATGTAATTTAAGATGTTATCAGTGATGTCATCATAGATATGACTGACCATGTCATGAGTGAAGCAATATGTGAGGTCATAAGCAGTACATTGCAGGGGCGTAAGTTATAGTTAGCTCAGTTAACTCTAATTGCTGATTTTTTTTTGTTATGTATGAGTGAAATTTGAGCCGAACTATAACGTCCCACTAACCTTTGTTTTTTTTCAGTGAATATATATATATTAGGTGGAGAGCTAGTCCTATGCTTAAAGACTTTGCTGTAAAATGACAAGAGACTGTCACTTTCTAGCTTGGTGTGGGTGGCACAGCGCTAATCTTATGCCTAAAAACTTTGCTAGAAAAAAGGGGAGCAGATTCAGAGTGTTGCTGGTGTTGTAGGGTGTTCTATATTGGAGCAGCTCTCCACCTAAACTTGGGAACTACCCAGAGCTCCTTGCATCTTTTTTGCATAATTTATGCACCACTCTAAGGGGTCGATTCCGATCTTGGCCGGAAGCGCACCTAACAGTATTCGTCCGGAAAAAATACAAGCCGAACGCGTGTTTCCCGACCGATTCGAACACTCGTCCGAACGAACAAGTACGATGCGCACAACAGCCCAAATTCCGAGCGAGACGTACTTACCCATTTCAGCTCCTGTTCCCCGCCCGAGCCGGATCCGTAAACGCCGATTCAAGTCGCACGGAAGCAAATACACATCACCTTCCGGCCGGACTAGTACGATGCGCCTTCCGTACGTGCCGAACCCGTCGCTACGTCTGGCACGTTTGACATCCGGGAGAGCTGTACATAAGCTCCGATTCGCGCCACAAGACGATCCACGGCGATGAGACGAACAAGCCAGCGACGAGTACGAGTCGAAGCCAAGAGAAACCCGAACAAGACGACCCAACCATGAATCCCATCGCGCAGGTCCGACCAATACTCTACATCTATTACCGGGACCGGTACGGACGCGTTCGGAGCAGACGGTAAGTCAAACACCCACAACACAATCAAACGACACATACCCGAAATATGTCACACACATATAGGGATGCACAAATGACATACACTAGCAACAGCAGAACCATAGGGGCGGGATGGCTATCACCAATGCCATACACACCCATAGGGGGATGGATGCCTACCACTAATACCATCCCCACTCATAGGGGGATGGATGCCTACCACTACCCCCACCCCTACTCATGGGTGCTGGATGCCTACCACCACCCCTACTCATGGGTGCTGGATGCCTACCACTACCACCACCCCTACTCAGGGGGGGCTGGATGCCTACCACTACCACCACCCCTACTCAGGGGGGCTGGATGCCTACCACTACCACCACCCCTACTCAGGGGGGCTGGATGCCTACCACCACCACCACCCCTACTCAGGGGGGCCTGGAGGCCTGTCACTACTACCACCCCTACTCAGGGGGGCCTGGATGCCTGTCACTACTACCATCCCCACTCATAGGGGGATGGATGCCTACCACTACCACCACCCCTACTCATGTGGGCCTGGATGCCTGTCACTACTACCATCCCCACTCATAGGGGGATGGATGCCTACCACTACCACCACCCCTACTCAGGGGGCCTGGATGCCTACCACTACCACCACCCCTACTCATGTGGGCCTGGATGCCTGTCACTACTACCATCCCCACTCATAGGGGGATGGATGCCTACCACTACCACCACCCCTACTCATGGGGGCCTGGATGCCTGTCACTACTACCATCCCCACTCATAGGGGGATGGATGCCTACCACTACCACCACCCCTACTCAGGGGGCCTGGATGCCTACCACTACCACCACCCCTACTCATGTGGGCCTGGATGCCTGTCACTACTACCATCCCCACTCATAGGGGGATGGATGCCTACCACTACCACCACCCCTACTCATGGGGGCCTGGATGCCTGTCACTACTACCATCCCCACTCATAGGGGGATGGATGCCTACCACTACCACCACCCCTACTCAGGGGGCCTGGATGCCTACCACTACCACCACCCCTACTCATGTGGGCCTGGATGCCTGTCACTACTACCATCCCCACTCATAGGGGGATGGATGCCTACCACTACCACCATCCCTACTCATGGGGGCCTGGATGCCTGTCACTACTACCATCCTCACTCATAGGGGGATGGATGCCTACCACTACCACCACCCCTACTCAGGGGGGCCTGGATGCCTACCACTACCACCACCCCTACTCATGTGGGCCTGGATGCCTGTCACTACTACCATCCCCACTCATAGGGGGATGGATGCCTACCACTACCACCACCCCTACTCATGGGGGCCTGGATGCCTGTCACTACTACCATCCCCACTCATAGGGGGATGGATGCCTACCACCCACACAACCCCTACTCATAGGACGGGTAATGCATGACACAACCAGCATACTCCAACATAAGGAATGTCTGAAAAATACATCCCCCCAACACCATGACAAGCGTGTGTAGTCTGTGTCAAATGCCTACAACACTGAACATGACATTTGTTAGACCTGTCAGCCCTAGGGTGGTCTTACCCTGTTTTTTTTCCCTTTTAAGCCTCCTTTTTGCCACCGTATTTTTACTGGACCTAGGTCTCCGGGCGCCTTACCACTGCCAACCAGTGCTGAGGTGCAGGTGCTCTCTCACCCAAGATGGCTGCCACAGGCCCCTGCTACTGCAGAGTGGCCTTGCACACATACACATACTAGTAGCCAGGGTCAGGCTGGGACATAGGGATACAGTATCCATCCCGTCCCGCCTCTGGGCCACATAGCCAGACATGGTGGAAGGTTCCAGAACCTTCCGGGCTGTGGGAGGAGTTATGTTTTGCCACCTTTAGGAGGGTCACCTGACCTAGGGGTATAAGAGGTTTGGAGGGAAATCTTTTAGTTAGTTGGGGCACCACTGATCCTGGGAGAACCTCTGCCGGAGTACAGGCTGTAGGGCCTAGGGGGGAGACCTACACTACTGCTACTGACAGGGCTAAGGCACTGTTGTAATAAGTTAGCTGAGGAACGCCCACCACCCACTGACCTTGCCCAGCGTGAGGGGACCCAGGGAACCATCTTCAGCGTGCTGGGAAGTACCATCCAGCACCCCAAGAACCACCAACTCATTCCCTCCCCCATAAGGAGAAACCCCCAAGAAGCAACCAACCAAGAACTGCCGCAAGTAACCTGCAATTACAAGGCCTGACAGACCAGCAAGGCCAGAAACCTGAACTGCATAACTGGGGATCACCAGGTAAAGCGCCGTGCCCTGAAGCTCTAGACCTTCACCCCCATCCACTCCTAGCTGCTGCTGGGCTGCCCAAAGCCCTTCTGTGTCAGCCCCCCGGCCAGCCTGCTCCCAGCGCGCCCCGCGCTGTACCTCCACGTGGGAGGAATTGCCCCCGAGCCACTGACCTCGTGGCTGGAATCTGCCCGGGCGGCCGCCGCCGCGTGTGGAGAGCTGTGGAGGCGAGCGTGGCCTCTCCGAGGCCTTGGTGGTGAGGTGCGCCGTCCGCGCCCTCACCGAAGCCTGAGAAGCTGCCCCAAAGGTCACCGCCGGGCCCGGGAGTCCCGCCGAAGAAGTTGCGGCCTGGAAATCACCGCCGCGGCCCAGGAGGAGGATCGAGGCCTCAGCCCCCACCGACGCCGTTGCTACGCGACCGGGGATGCCGACCGCGTCATCGGCCGCGCCCCCGGTGAAGGCCGCACTGTGATTGGGCGCCGGCTTCCGACGCGCCCCCAACGCCGACGGAGGCCGGAGAAGAACGCCGCGTAGGCAGAGGGAGGCGGGAAGCCGGCCGGAGAGGACTGCCGGCTCCCGCTCCCTTCCCCGCATTACCCTGCTGATCACGGGGGCCGGAGGAGAGTGATACCGGCCCCCCCAACGTCCCGCAATTCCGGCCGGAAGGCCGTAGAACCCAGTCCGGGCCCAGCCCTGCCAAACACTGGCCGGCCCGGGAAGAAACCAGTCGCTGCGAGGAGCGACCAACGAAACGTGCACAGGTGAGCCCAGGAGGCCCCTAGGGCCATAGAAACGCCCCTGGGGGCCGGGAGCCAACAGTGACTCACTCTTTGGAAAGGGGGAAGCCCCCAGTAATTATACTCACGAGGTGAGGCCCCGGAGAGGAGTGGGCCTAGCCTGATTTAACCCCTAAGCAGCCCCTGAGAACACAGAAGCCCTAATTGACAGGGAAGCCCCAGAGAGAAGGACATGTTGAGGGGTTCCCTGAAGCTGTTCACTAGCCTAATTGTTACGCCTGCTTTAATCACTGTTTAGGCCTAATGCAGATCAGCGCTAATTAAATGTCTTTGCCTAGTGTAAAGGTGCTTAACTGAATTGAGCTGAAGTGTACACCGCCAAGAGTTGAAGTGTTTTATGTTGCAGGTGTACCGGAGTTGCGACGCCCACTGTACTGAATGTGGGTGCACCTAGATTAACGCAGGCCCTGTTTGAAATGTAATGTAAAATGCCTGAATAGTGATTGAATATTCATGAGGTGAACTGCATGTTTTAGGCCCATGTTTTATTCTTGCACCCTGTGATCATTATTGGTGCTACGTTTAGGAGATGATTCCTGCGGCCTTTTAGTGGCCTACAATGTTGATGAGCTATGGTGCTTTAATGAAATTACGCACCAGTTGAGTACTGCAATGAATTTAAATGTTGACCTGAATTAATCTGCCTCATCTGATGCTGCATTGATTTATATAAAAGATCTTGTTTTTAATACACAAGCCTGGTGTGGTGTCACGTTATTGCGTCCGCATTCCTGAGTCAAAGTGAGTGTGTGCTGCACAACTGCCTTACACATTGCCTTCGGGTGCTTTCCCGCCTCGCGCCATGCTACCGTGCCGGACTCGGTAACCCCGTTTCCAACATTGGTGTTCAGCGGTGGGATAAGGACTGGTGTTTGTGCAGCACCCCACAGGGACTCAGTGTGCGCCGCAATTGGACACCTATTGAAATGCAAGTGCTAAGAATTCTTTTGTGATTGCCTGATTGTGTACATTCCTGCGTTAGACCTGCTACCTACAGTCTAGAACCCTTTCTCTAAATTGTCTGGGGCCCCACCTAGCAGGATGAAGTTTGAGTTGGCCAACCTAGAAATATATACGGTGACACAGCTCAAGGAGTTCTGTCTAGAGAGGGGGGTGTCCGTCAAGCGAGGCGCCAGGAAAGAGGTGCTTCAGAAAGCTTTGAGGGCATGGGTAATGGCCCACCCGGGGGGAAGAGGGGACGAGGAGCAGAGGGAGGCAGACGACCCAGGAGAACTGGACCTACTGCACATTGACGTTAGCGAGAATGTGTTGCCAGGAAGACGTTCCAGGGCAGGCAGTAGTGCGTCAGGGGGGAGTTTGTCTGCAGAGGAATTTGAGGACAGGAGGGAGGAGAGGCAATTGACGTTAGAACTTGCTAGGATGGATAGGGAGCGAGAACAGGCAAGGCTAGCCATGGAAGAAAGGAAGCTTACGCATGAGCTTAGCCTCAAAGAATTAGAGCTCCGAGCCTTGCAGATGGAGATGCAGGGCAACTTGAATGGTGGCAGCGTACCTGCTGGGGTTCCCCAGGAGCCCAAGTTCTATCTACCTAGAGAGGTGATAACCAGTTTAAGTGTGGGAGATGACATCGATAAGTGGTTGGCGGCGTACGAGGTGTCTTTGGTGGCCCATAGGGTTCCTGAGAGCTACTGGGGGGAGGTCTCTACAGGTACATACCTCCACTAGTAAGGGACACACTTTTGACCTTGGACAAGGGGGATCAGACGAACTACCCTATCATGAAGGAGGCCCTGCTTAAGAAGTTTGGCCTCACCCCAGAGAAGTACCGCCAAAAGTTCTGCAACAGCCACAAGCTTCCCACACAGAACTGGGTGGATTTTTTTGATTATGCCCGGAAGGCATTGGAGGGTTGGGTGCGTGGCAGCAACATTGATGATTACAAAGGGCTGTACGATCTGTTCTTGAGAGAGCACCTCCTAGAGAAATGTTTTCCGGAGCTGCGCCAGTACTTGGTGGACCGCAAGCTGACCAATCCACGGGAGCTTGCAGATGAGGCAGACACGTGGGTCAGCACTCGGGTGTCCCACAAGGGAGCCGGGGCGGACCCCCCGAAAGGTGGACAGGGGTTCCCCCAGAAGAAAGAGGGGGAGATAAAAGGAGGGAGTTCTTTAAAGGCCCCCAAAATAGACCGCCTGGGAGAGGGGTAGGTTCCCCATCCCAATCTGGATTCCAGAAACCCACTTACCCTGACAGGAGTCAGCAGCCCAGAACTGTCCAGTGCTACGAGTGCGGGGAGGTTGGACACTACAAGGGGGATCCCCAGTGTCGCAAGAGAACCCCAGCCCCCACAGGAGGTAAGAGCCCCGGGGTGGCCAGTGTAGCGCTTGGGGAGGAGTTGTCCCTAGGTAGGGGAGGTGAGTGGACAGGCTTGACCTTAGTTTCCCTGGGGGATAGAGAGATCATCCCACGGGTTCAGGTACCCTCGAACACTGCCAAGTATCGGCAGAGGGTCCTGGTGAACGGGGAGGAGGTGGAGGCTCTGAGGGACACAGGTGCCAGCATGACGATGGTAAGACATCAGCTGGTGTCCCCAGAGCAGGTGATTCCTGAGGTATTCCACCCGGTTGTTATGGCTGATAATAGCCTGGGTCATTACCCCGTGGCCCAAGTTCCCTTTGAGTGGGGAGGAGTCTCAGGCCTGTTGAAGGTTGCGGTGAGCCCTGCCATGCCAGTTGACTGTCTGCTTGGGAACGACTTGGAACATACTGCCTGGAGGGAGGTAGAGTTCAATGCCCATGCTGAGATGTTGGGATTACCAGGATGGACTTGCGTCGTCACGCGGTCCATGGCTGCCCGACAAGGAACTCAGCCCGGGTTGGAGCCTGAAATAATGGCCCAGCCCACTGCTGGACGAGGAGATGTCCAGGAGGAAACACCCGGTGAGATGGATGGGGAGCCCTGGGAGGTGACCCCGGAGTCCGCTGAGGTGGATGGTGTTCCCGAGGGGGACCTGCTGACCCCTGCAGAGTGGCAGGTGGAAGGAGGGCCTACCCGGGAGGAATTCTGCCGGGCGCAGAAGGAGTGCCCTACGCTTAAAGGCATGCGGCAGCAGGCCGAAGCCCAAGCAACTGGAACAGAGACTGGTAACTACCATGTCTACTGGGAGGATGGTCTCCTCTACAGTGAGCCTAAGGCTCCGGTGCATGGGTCATCAAGGGCCGTAGTGGTCCCCCAATGCTACCGAGCCTTTCTGCTAGAGTTGGCACATGAGATACCACTAGCAGGACACCTGGGCCAGGACAAGACGTTTGCACGTTTGGTCCCACATTTTTACTGGCCCTGGATGCGCGTCACCTCTGACACTTTCTGCAAGACCTGCACCACTTGCCAGGTGAGCGGCAAGACAGGGACTAAAGTGAAGGTCCCTCTGGAACCTCTCCCGGTTGTCGGTACCCCTTTTGAGCGGGTAGGGATTGACATTGTCGGGCCGTTGGACCCGCCGACTTCTGCGGGACACAGGTTCATCTTGGTGCTGGTGGACCACGCCACCCGGTACCCAGAGGCAATCCCTCTGAGGACCATCACTGCACCGGTGGTGGCGCGGGCCCTGATGGGGATTTTTACCCGAGTGGGATTCCCCAAGGTCGTGGTGTCAGATAGGGGCACGAATTTCATGTCGGCCTACATGCAGGCCATGTGGAAGGAGTGTGGAGTGACCTACCGGTTCTCCACTCCTTACCACCCCCAGACGAACGGGCTCGTGGAGCGTTTCAATAAGACCTTGAAGGGGATGATCCGTAGCCTACCTGAGGACTTAAGAAGGAAGTGGGACGTCCTCTTACCCTGTCTGCTCTTCTCCTACCGAGAGGTGCCGCAGAAGGGGGTCGGTTTCAGCCCCTTTGAGCTGCTCTATGGCCACCCCGTTCGGGGGCCCCTCAGTCTTGTCAAGGAGGGGTGGGAGAAGGCTTCCTCGAAGCTTCCCCGTGATGTGGTCAGCTATATGCTGGCATTCCGCAGCCAAGTGGCCAAGCTGTGGAAGGAAGCCTCAGACAACCTAGAGGCTAGTCAGGCCGTCATGAAGAAATGGTATGACCGGAACGCTCGGACGGTAGAGTTGGACGCTGGACAGAAGGTGTGGGTCATGGAGCCAGGAGAGCTTAGCGCCCTCCAGGACAGGTGGACTGGACCATTTGAGATCTTGGAAAGGAAAGGCCAGACCACTTATGTCGTCGATGTGAAGACCCCCCGTCAACCCCACAGGGTGTTCCACGTCAACCGCCTGAAGCCACACCAGGAGCGTTCAGAGCTCACTCTCCTGATGATAACAGATGGAAGTGAGGAGGAGGAGAGTGAGCCTCTTCCAGACCTTCTGGCGGCCCATGAGAAGGATGGCTCGGTAGAGGGAGTGGTCCTCGCCCCATCCTTGACCCCAGAGCAACAGAGGGACTGCCGCCAGGTCTTGGGGCAGTACGCCTCGTTGTTCTCCCTCACGCCTGGGATCACGCACCTGTGTACCCATGATGTGGACACAGGGGACAGTCCGCCAGTAAAAAACAAGTCTTACCGGCTGTCCGATAAGGTCAAGGCTAGTATCCAGGGTGAGGTTACCAAGATGCTAGAACTGGGGGTGATTGAGCCTTCCAGTAGCCCTTGGGCTAGTCCGGTGGTGTTGGTGCCGAAAGCGGCCCCACCGGGCACCACACCAGAACTTCGGTTCTGTGTGGATTACCGCGGACTCAACTCAGTAACAAAGACCGACGCTCACCCGATCCCTCGGGCGGATGAGCTCATTGACCGGCTGGGAGCAGCCCGGTATCTGAGTACCATCGATTTGACGTCAGGCTATTGGCAGATCGCCATGGCGGAAGGAGCAAGGGAGAAGACTGCGTTCTCCACTCCCGAGGGCCACTTTCAATTTCGGGTGATGCCCTTCGGGTTGAAAAATGCTCCAGCCACTTTCCAGCGGTTGGTGAACCAGGTGCTGTCTGGCCTAGAGGCCTTCTCTGCTGCCTACCTGGATGACATGGCTGTCTTCAGTAGCAGCTGGGAGGACCATCTGGAGCATCTCCAGGAGGTGCTACAGGCTCTGCAACGGGCTGGTCTAACCATCAAGGCCAGCAAGTGCCAGATTGGACAGGGATCTGTCGTGTACCTGGGACATCTGGTGGGCGGGGGTAAGGTGCAACCCCTCCAAGCCAAGATCGAGACCATCTTGGCCTGGGAGCCCCCAAGACCCAAACAGAGGTCCGGGCTTTTCTCGGCCTCACGGGATACTACCGCCGGTTCGTCAAGGGATATGGAACCATTGTGGGCCCTTTGATGGAGTTGACTTCGAAGAAGCAGCCACGCAGAGTCATCTGGACGGCTGCCTGCCAGGAAGCCTTTGAGACCCTCAAACGTGCGATGTGCACCGCACCGGTGCTCAGGACTCCAGACTTTGGACGGGAATTTATCGTGCAGACAGACGCTTCTGAGCATGGCATAGGAGCTGTGCTCTCGCAGCTGATTGACGATGGCCAAGACCAGCCAGTGGCCTTCATTTCCCGAAGACTACTCCCCGGAACAGCGGTGGAGTACCATCGAAAGAGAAGCCTTTGCCGTGGTTTGGGCTGTAAAGAAGTTGAGACCATACCTTTTTGGTTGTCACTTCCTGATCCAGACCGACCACAGACCCCTTCGCTGGCTCATGCAGATGAGAGGCGAAAACCCCAAATTGTTGAGGTGGTCCATTTCCCTCCAGGGGATGGACTTTCGGGTGGAACATCGACCCGGTGTAGACCACGCCAACGCTGACGGTCTCTCCCGGTTTTCCGCCTTAGCGATGAGAACTCCCTAGAGGTTGGGAAGCTCTCCCCTCTTTCGGCTGGGGGGGACGGGTGTTAGACCTGTCAGCCCTAGGGTGGTCTTACCCTGTTTTTTTTCCCTTTTGCGCCTCCTTTTTGCCACCGTATTTTTACTGGACCTAGGTCTCCGGGCGCCTTACCACTGCCAACCAGTGCAGAGGTGCAGGTGCTCTGTCACCCAAGATGCCTGCCACAGGCCCCTGCTACTGCAGAGTGGCCTTGCACACATACACATACTAGTAGCCAGGGTCAGGCTGGGACATAGGGATACAGTATCCATCCCGTCCCGCCTCTGGGCCACATAGCCAGACATGGTGGAAGGTTCCAGAACCTTCCGGGCTGTGGGAGGAGTTATGTTTTTCCGCCTTTAGGAGGGTCACCTGACCTAGGGGTATAAGAGGTTTGGAGAGAAATCTTTTAGTCAGTTGGGGCACCACTGATCCTGGGAGAACCTCTGCCGGAGTACAGGCTGTAGGGCCTAGGGGGGAGACCTACACTACTGCTACTGACAGGGCTAAGGCACTGCTGTAATAAGTTAGCTGAGGAACGCCCACCACCCACTGACCTTGCCCAGCGTGAGGGGACCCAGGGAACCATCTTCAGCGTGCTGGGAAGTACCATCCAGCACCCCAAGAACCACCAACTCATTCCCTCCCCCATAAGGAGAAACCCCCAAGAAGCAACCAACCAAGAACTGCCGCAAGTAACCTGCAATTACAAGGCCTGACAGACCAGCAAGGCCAGAAACCTGAACTGCCAAACTGGGGATCACCAGGTAAAGCGCCGTGCCCTGAAGCGCTAGACCTTCACCCCCATCCACTCCTAGCTGCTGCTGGGCTGCCCAAAGCCCTTCTGTGTCAGCCCCCCGGCCAGCCTGCTGCCAGCGCGCCCCGCGCTGTACCTCCACGTGGGAGGAATTGCCCCCAAGCCACTGACCTCGTGGCTGGAATCTGCCCGGGCGGCCGCCACCGCGTGTGGAGAGCTGTGGAGGCGAGCGTGGCCTCTCCGAGGCCTTGGTGGTGAGGTGCGCCGTCCGCGCCCTCACCGAAGCCTGAGAAGCTGCCCCAAAGGTCACCGCCAGGCCCAGGAGCCCCGCCGAAGAAGTTGCGGCCTGGAAATCACCGCCGCGGCCCAGGAGGAGGATCGCGGCCTCAGCCCCCACCGACGCCGTCGCTACGCGACCGGGGACGGCGTCATCGGCCGCGCCCCCGGGAAAGGCCGCACTGTGATTGGGCGCCGGCTTCCGACGCGCCCCCAACGCCGACGGAGGCCGGAGAAGAACGCCGCGTAGGCAGAGGGAGGCGGGAAGCCGGCCGGAGAGGACTGCTGGCTCCCGCTCCCTTCCCCGCATTACCCTGCTGATCACGGGGGCCGGAGGAGAGTGATACCGGCCCCCCCAACGTCCCGCAATTCCGGACGGAAGGCCGTAGAACCCAGTCCGGGCCCAGCCCTGCCAAACAAGGGCCGGCCCGGGAAGAAACCAGTCGCTGCGAGGAGCAACCAACGAAACGTGCACAGGTGAGCCCAGGAGGCCCCTAGGGCCATAGAAACGCCCCTGGGGGCCGGGGGCCAACAGTGACTCGCTCTTTGGAAAGGGGGAAGCCCCCAGTAATTATACTCACGAGGCGAGGCCCCGGAGAGGAGTGGGCCTAGCCTGATTTAACCCCTAAGCAGCCCCTGAGAACACAGAAGCCCTAATTGACAGGGAAGCCCCAGAGAGAAGGACATGTTGAGGGGTTCCCTAAAGCTGTTCACTAGCCTAATTGTTACGCCTGCTTTAATCACTGTTTAGGCCTAATGCAGATCAGCGCTAATGAAATGTCTTTGCCTAGTGTAAAGGTGCTTAACTGAATTGAGCTGAAGTGTACACCGCCAAGAGTTGAAGTGTTTTATGTTGCAGGTGTACCGGAGTTGCGACGCCCACTGTACTGAATGTGGGTTCGCCTAGATTAACGCAGGCCCTGTTTGAAATGTAATGTAAAATGCCTATTTACAAGTGATTGAATATTCATGAGGTGAACTGCATGTTTTAGGCCCATGTTTTATTCTTGCACCCTGTGATCATTATTGGTGCTACGTTTAGGAGATGATTCCTGCGGCCTTTTAGTGGCCTACAATGTTGATGAGCTATGGTGCTCTAATGAAATTACGCACCAGTTGAGTACTGCAATGAATTTAAATGTTGACCTGAATTAATCTGCCTCATCTGATGCTGCATTGATTTATATAAAATATCTTGTTTTTAATACACAAGCCTGGTGTGGTGTCACGTTATTGCGTCCGCATTTCTGAGTCAAAGTGAGTGTGTGCTGCACAACTGCCTTACACATTGCCTTTGGGTGCTTTCCCGCCTCGCGCCATGCTACCGTTCCGGACTCGGTAACCCCGTTTCCAACAACATTGAACAGACAATGTGACCCCCTATCACATGTGTCACACATAAATGTGTGTGGCCTCCACAATGCAAGCAGACCATGACCACTGTGGCAATGGGGTCTAACACCCCATCATCACATTGACCAAAAGGTAAGTGTGGGGTCCATAGCTGAAGCACATTCTGAACATTGTGGCAATGGGGTCTAACGCCCCATCACCACAGTGACCAAAATGTAAGTGTGGGGTCCATAGCTGAAGCACATTTTGAACATTGAGGCAATGGGGTCTAACGCCCCATCATCACAGTGACCAAAAGGTAAGTGTGGGGTCCATAGCTGAAGCACATTTTGAACATTGTGGCAATGGGGTCTAACGCCCCATCATCGCAGTGACCAAAAGGTAAGTGTGGGGTCCATAGCTGAAGCACATTTTGAACATTGTGGCAATGGGGTCTAAAGCCCCATCAACTCAGTGACCAAAAGTTAAGTGTGGGGTCCATAGCTGAAGCACATTTTGAACATTGTGGCAATAGGGTCTAACACCCCATCATCGCAGCGACCAAAAGGTAAGTGTGGGGTCCATAGCTGAAGCACATTCTGAACATTGTGGCAATGGGGTCTAACACCCCATCACCACAGTGACTAAAAGGTAAGTGTGGGGTCCATAGCTGAAGCACATTTTGAACATTGTGGCAATGGGGTCTAACACCCCATCATCACAGTGACCAAAAGGTAAGTGTGGGGTCCATAGCTGAAGCACATTCTGAACATTGTGGCAATGGGGTCTAAAGCCCCATCACCGCAGTGACCAAAAGTTAAGTGTGGGGTCCATAGCTGAAGCACATTTTGAACATTGTGGCAATAGGGTCTAACACCCCATCATCGCAGCAACCAAAAGGTAAGTGTGGGGTTCATAGCTGAAGCACATTCTGAACATTGTGGCAATGGGGTCTAACACCCCATCACAGCAGTGACCAAAATGTAAGTGTGGGGTCCATAGCTGAAGCACATTTTGAACATTGTGGCAATGGGGTCTAACACCCCATCATCAGAGTGACCAAAAGGTAAGTGTGGGATCCATAGCTGAAGCACATTTTGAACATTGTGGCAATGGGGTCTAACACCCCATCACCACAGTGACCAAAAGGTAAGTGTGGGGTCCATAGCTGAAGCACATTTTGAACATTGTGGCAATGGGGTCTAACACCCCATCATCACAGTGACCAAAAGGTAAGTGTGGGGTCCATAGCTGAAGCACATTCTGAACATTGTGGCAATGGGGTCTAACGCCCCATCACCACAGTGACCAAAATGTAAGTGTGGGGTCCATAGCTGAAGCACATTTTGAACATTGTGGCAATGGGGTCTAACGCCCCATCATCACAGTGACCAAAATGTAAGTGTTGTCGTGTGAAAAGCTGCAAATGCCAAACTGCATGGATGATTCCTGGTCACACAACAACAAACACATCAGTGGCATAGTAGTGCTTGTGTCCCATAGCAACCTCGATTGGGTGAGGCAAACAGTGCAGTGCCAATGAAACATCGCTTTGGCCATGTGCAGACAAACTACACCCATGGGGGCTCACATTGTCAACATTCACGAATTACACAATGACAGAAGTGACCATCATAATGCAGACCCACACATCAGCACAAATGGACACACAAATGTAGATATCCTGTGGAGACCGTAGATGTCAGGTGAACAAATACCATTCCATGGCAGCTATAGGACATACAAATCATGATCATTGTGCTGACCGATGACCTAGGAGTCCCAGGGACAGCAGGGGAAACCCACCAAACAACATACAGCCAATGACACACTAAAGAAATGCCAATGCAGTGGTGCAAATGCACAAACACAAACAGGCAGACTCACACTGCATATCAAACACAACAGGTGATGGGGGGGTGTGCCAGTGTCCCCAGGCAACCACACAACACATGAGGAGGCCTGAATCCCTATTACACAGATGTGTATACAGTGCCACACAAAAGTAACTCATGGATCGGATTCCCTATGTGGGCAATCAGGCATTGTCAGAAGAGAGGGAGCACACATTACAAATGTCACACAAGCTTGTAGGAACAGCAACTAACACAGCAAGAGACAGACCCACCACAGCACTACCCCCAGGGACCCCACATTGTGGTGACACTGGCCTGCATGATAATCCCAGTGTGATGACAAAGGTAGATGTCGTACACACAGTGAACCACAGTCATGTTTCCTGAACAACTAACTACCATCACACCTACACAAGCACAAAGCAATCAGCACGGCCTGTCAGCCAAGGCCAACATGGAGGTAGGGGTCTAGCCGTGCAACAACTCTCATTTGCACACACTCAACACCACACACCTTGACCTCCACCAATGTGCAGCAGTGAAGCTCACATGGACTGGTGACATTGCACATGAACCCATGACAATCCCAGGGGTGGTGGGGGGAACTAAGGTGGAGATACCCATCACACATGGCCAGTCAACAAGTCTTGTGAATGTCTGACACACTGAACAGTACGCTGTACATGGGCATGACGTCAAATCCACACCAACCAATGGGATCCTGGCCACAGTCACACACCAATGAAGACGCCAAGGTCACCCACCAAGAACACACATAGACCATTTCCAACATTGCAGCTCTGACCCTGAGGAGTGGCAGCAGTCACACACACAACATGTCACAATCACTGAAAGCTAACACAAAATGTAAATTACATGACTTGTGTAACCAACAAGTGCCAAGGGGAATCCTGACTGTGTCTCATCTGCGTTTGCCCACAAACTCAGCCCTGACAGCAAACACACCTAGGGATGACACCCTGATGACCAGTAATGTGCCAAGCACCCACATCACAGAGAACCCAGGGCGAAGATTTGGGGGAACATAGGTCAACTCAGCAAGTATCACAAACAGGAACATCACTAGGGATCCCAGCCTGTGTTGCAAAATGGAAGTGAAAACACACAGACATGCTCACACAACACACACCTTGGGCTCAGGCAATGTCACGGAATTACACACTGCCATGAGGGGACTCCACTCCTGTGTAAGGAAAGCTGTGCCATACGTTGTCTCTGCAATACTCTATCATGTCAGCAGTACACTTGGTCACTCAGTCAACAATTAGCACAAAATGAAGGCTCTCGTCACATCAGCCTGGTCATGGGAGTGTCACCGAAATCATCTGCACAGATCCAACACACATGTATAGCAAGTTGCACTGATAACACAGATGAGTCCTTCCCCATTGATGCCCAAACTTGCATGTCCAGTGGAGATGGTCACACGGTCAGGGAAACAGACAAATTGAACAATGGCAAGCACAACTGATGTGCAGGGGTGTAAGCCACAGATGTGATATTGCAAATAAATGTAGGAAATCCCATTGGCAAATATTGAAAACATGACACCCTCATATTGCTGCAAAGGATGACATGGATACACACCAGGATAGGACACATTCCCCCTGGACCACATGGGGTCCTGCACAGTAACACTTCATTTTCATGATACCAAATAACACCATCACTGCAGTAAGGGCATGGTTAGCATCATCAACATCAAGTACATCTGAAGCAAAACCACCAGAGAACAGAAAGGAGCTTTATTCAGCATATGTGTCTGAAAAAAGAAAGTACTGCAAAAATACAAAGGCCAATGGCCAGTCCAACAGTTCAGTCCGAAGAGGGTGACAGTGGCAGATGTCACCCTCTGCTTGTCTGCACTGATATGGAGCAGGGACATTCCCCTCGGAGGGGTATACGGGGGGCAGGCCAGGCACCGCAGGGACAGGATCAGGGCTCACCAGAAGGAGGCAGGGAAGGGGTATCTGGTGCTGGAGAGTCACTGACAACTGCAGTGGAGGTGTCTGACATGGTGTGTGTCGGCACAACTGGGGGGCATGAGTCAGATGGTGTGGGTGCCGGCACGACTGCAGTGGTCCGGCCAGATGGAGTGAACAGGTTCCCCACTGCAGTGCCCAAGTCATACGGGGTGGTAGTGGACTCCACTGCAGTGCCCATCTCTGGGGGAGTAGAATGGGGTTCAGTTAAGGTGGGCAGGACAGAGGGGGAGGACACGGTCTCTACACCAGTGGCACAAACATGTGCAGCGGGGGTGTGGGGCTGGAAGAGCAAGTGGTAGGAGGAGAAGGCCGCATCATTTTGGGGATGGTGTATCTGTGGGTGGGGGAACCTGGGACAGGGTGTGGTGGGGGAACCTGTGTTGTGGGTGACTGAGGGATGGAGGAAGGAGACAGTGTAGTTGAGCTGCAGGGCGGTGGCGGGGTCTTGCTCTTCCGGGACCGGGGGGACTTGCGGGTGGGGGCCTCAGGCTGTCTGCGCCTGGGGGAGGGTGTCCGGGGACGAGGGGCACTCCCCTCTGTGTGGGTGGACTTCCTCTTCCCCCTGTATGCTGGATCAGCGGGATCGGAGGGGAAGAGGCCGACGTCACAGAAGAAGAGCTGCTTTGTAGGTGGGGTTGCAGGTGAGGCAAGGAAAGGGGTCTTGGAGGGAGAGGATTTTGAGGACTGCGGAGTGAGTGTGGATGCCTGTGTGTGTGTCTGTTCCCCATCCCCTGTGGGTGTGGTATCAGTCCCCTGAGGATGCTTGTGTGCACGTTTTGCCCTTGTTCTGTGTGTTTCTGTGCTGCTCGTGTCTGTGTGTTTGGGTGATTGTGCAGGTGTGCATGTGCTTGGGACAGGTAGGGTGCCAGGAAGTGTGGATGGGGCAGAGGTAGGAGGGGTGATGGACTGTTGGAGGAGGGACACTGCTGCCGTCAGTGAGGAGTCCATGGACCTATTGCTCCTCTGTAGGGCAGACATGCCCGTCGAGATGCCCTCCATGAACAACACCAGCTGTGTCAACAGAGTGGTGTGTGCATGGAGGACACTCAGCATTGCTGTCTGCCCTACATGGAGCTGCCGAAGTAGGTACACAGACCCCTCACTCAGGGCAGCAGGGGACACAGGGGCAGGGGGTGCGGTGCCTGGCACGAAGGAGACACGCTCCCGGACACGGGATCCTCCACGGACCTCTGGAATGGGAGCCAATGGGAGGGCGGTGGTGGTGGTGGTGGTGGTGGTGGTGGCGGGGCCAGACATACTAGCTGGGGTGTGGTGGCTGCTGATACCCGCCTCTACAAGGGAGTCATCGTCCGAGCTGCTGAGGTCCTCAGCTGAGGTGGATGGTGCTGAGGACTCCTCAGTGTGGCTCCCCTCGCCCTCCGTGCCACTGGGTCCCTCCGACCACTCATCGCCTGCTGACCCAGTCTGGCTCTGCAGCTCCTCCTGGTCCGTGGAGCTGTCCCCTCCTGTGGCCGTGGATGTATCTGCAAACAATTAGGGAAACAGACAAACATCAGTCACCTGCACTGACCGCACACACCACAGTAAGTACAGCACATTACAGAGCAAGCCCTGGCATCCTCAGTTGAACATTGCCAAAAGTCCTCACACAGATTAGGAGAAGCCAATTGTCAGTCTGATGGTCAACCATGGCACTCACACCCCTCCTGCCCTTGCACCCATCTGTCTGGTGCCTGTTGGATGGTAATACCCCAGTGTGGACACAAGCACCACGTACACAGTTGTTGGACATTGCAGAGAACACGGTGAAGTATGTGAACATGCACACATCACATCTCTTGCCACTGAGTTAGTACAGGTGTCCGGGTAAAGGGATGGCCAGAGTCTAATTAGAAATGCATGTGATGCATACCAGCACCAGACACCATGATGCACCCATGTCCGGAGAGTCAATGCCACAATGGGGTGCATGTTGCACATGTAACTCCCCTGCAGGATCACTCTTAGGAAGTTAAATGCCATGGCACAGGCATGCCTGCAAAGTCATACATCACTGTCTCCAGTCACATGGGCATGGCAGCCAGCACTGTGTCACAGTCCTAGGAAATGGGGAATGCAAGTTGTTGGACTTGGCCCTTTTTCCCAGAAATTTTTCGTTTTCCCCTAGCCGTTTTACCAAGTATGAAACTCACTCAAGATGGCTGCCACAGGTCCCTGCTACTGCAGAGGGGCCTTACACACATACACACTAGTAGCCAGGGTCAGGCTGGGACATAGGGATACAGTATCCATTCCGTCCCCGCTTCTGGGCCACATAGCCAGGCATGTAGAAGGTTCCAGAACCTTCCGGGCTGTGGGAGGAGTTATGTTTTGCCGCCTTTGGGAGAGTCACCTGACCTAGGAGTATAAAAGGCTTGGAGGGAAAACTTTTAGTCAGTTGGAGTCAGTTGATGAGGCACCACTGAACCTGGGAGAACCTCCGCCGGAGTATAGGCTTTAGGGCCTAGGGGAGACCTACACTACTGCTGCTGACAGGGCTGAGGCCCTGCTGGAGTAAGATAGCTGAGGAACGCCCACCACCCACTGACCTTGCCCAGTGTGAGGGGACCCAGGGAACCACCTTCAGCGTGCGGGGAGGAACATCAAGCACTCCCAGACCACCAACTCATCCCCCCCCTCATGACAAGAAACTTCTGACAAGAAACTTTGACAAGAAACTTATACTAAGGAACTTCTGACAAGAAACTCCTAACCAGAAGCGCCTAAGAAGCAACCAAGCTGGAGCAGTCGCAAGACACCTTAATTTGAGGAGGCCTGACCGTCCAGCCAGGCCTGAAGCCTAAACTGCCCAACTGGGGATCACCAGGTAAAGCTCCGTACCCTGAAGCGCTAGACCTTCACCCCCTCACTATTCCTGCCTACTGCTGGGCTGCCCCCAAGTACTTTTCCAGTCAGCCCTGCCTGAGGAGAAGTGCCGTGAGGTGAGGTGCGCCGTCACGCCCACACCGAAGGGAGCGCTGAGGTGAGGGAAGCCCCTCAAGTTTCTGTGGTGAGGTGCACCGTCTGCGCCCTCACCGAAGCCTCCACATATTGCCCCCATCGCCGCCGTCACGGCCGAAGAAATTGCCACCGGGCCCTGGGCCCTCATCGCCGCCGTCGCGGCCGAAGAAATCACCCCCCCACCGCCGTCGCGGCCGAAGAAATTGTCACCGCCGCCGTCGCGGCCGAAGAAATTGCCCCCGCCGCGGCCAAAGAAATCGTCTGCGCGACCAACGAGGCCTCCAGGCCCCGCCGACACCGTCTCCAGGCAACCGGGGACGCCGGGCGTGCCCCCAGGAAGGCCGCGCAACGATTGGGCGCCGGCCCCGGTCACGCCGACGGAAGCCCAGGAAGAGCCCCGGCCGTGCAGAGGGAGACGGGGAGCCGGCCGGAGAGGACTGCTGGCTCCCGCTCCCTTCCCCAAGACCCTGAGCCTGCGCACAGACCTTACCTGAACCCGGGGGCCAGAGGAAGGTGATCCCGGCCCCCGCAACGTGCCGCAGCTGCCTCCCCTTGATCCCGGGGGCCGGAGGGAGGTGATACCGGCCCCCGCAACGTCCCGACAGTCCGGCCTGAAGGCGGAAGCACCCCGACCGGGCCCCGCCCTCCAGAACACGGGCCGGGCCTGGGGGAGTGCCAGTCGCAAAGGAAGCGCGACCAACAAACCAGCGACAGGTGAGCCCAGGAGGCCCCTAGGGCCCACAAAACGCCACTGGGGGCCGGGGGCCACCATTAACCCTATAATTAATTGGGTACACTTTCCCCATGAGGCGAGGCCCCGGAGAGTAGTGGGCCTAGCCTAGAGTTAACCCCTAAGGGTCATAGAAGCCCCAGGATACTGGACATGTTGAGGGTTCCCTACAGTATTTAATAACTTATTGCAGATGCCTATTGTAATTACTGCCTAGGCCATGCTTTTAACTGCGAAGTCTTTTACCACAGGGGGAAAGTATTTAATTGAATTGAGCTGAAGTGTACACCGCCAAGAGTTGAAGTGTTTTATGTTACAGGTGTACTGGAATTGCGACGCCCACTGTACTGAATGTGGGCGCGCCTAGATTAATGCAGGCCTATTTAAATGTAAAGTGAAAAGCCTTCTTTTAAGTAATTGAATATGCTAAAGTGAACTGCATGTCTAGGCCCCTGTTTTATTAACGTACCTTGAGATCATTATTAAGTGCTACGTGTAGGAGATAATTCCTGCGGCCTCTTAGTGGCCTACAATGTTGATGAGCTATGATGCTTTATTTAAAATGTGCACCAGTTGAGTAATGCAATGAATTTGAATGTAGATCTGAATTAATCTGCCTCATCTGATGCCAACTTAATTTATTTATAAAAGATCTTGATTTTAAATACAAAAGCCTGGTGTGGTGTCATGTTATTGCGTTCGCATTTCTGAGTCAAAGTAAGAGTGTGCTGCACAACTGCCTTACACATTGCCTTCGCGTGCTTTCCCGCTTCGTGCCATGCTACCGTGGCGGACTCGGTAAACCCGGTTCCAACACAAGTTATGTAGCTGACAAGTGCACATGTCCATTCCCCACACACCACATCATCTGAACACTTATTTGGCCACGTCATGCCAATTGGACATATGGGACACATGAAACACAACTCTATGAACCTGAGCACCTCATAGTCTGCTGTGAATGTAAAACAGCTGCCTGAAGTTCACAGTCGCATACACCTGTGTGCACAGTCAAGTGATCAAACACCTATGAGTCACAGAAGTATCGTCTCTCATGGTCACATCTCAGATGGCATGCTGAGCCCTAAACGATAAACATCCCAGTAGTCCTGACAACGAAGCCACGGCACAATGACACAGAGGCAGACACCTGAGGGAACATTTCACTGATCACAACATGTCAGCTGATACACGGGAGTGGGAGTACAGAGTATATTGTATGCCCTGGAGTAGGCAGGACTGTCCTGCTCCACCTGAAAGAGGGATGAGCCCTGGACAGTAGGCAGGTGGCTAAGCATGTGTGACACACTTGATATACATACTCCTGAGGCCCAAACATTGTTCCCACCCGCAGCATGGGGGTGTGCCAAATACCCCAGGGACATGTGGTGATTCAGATCAGCAAGTGGACCACATATCAAAGTTACACCCAGATTACATGTCAGAACTTAGGCATTGTGTAAGCAATTGACCCACCCATGAATCCCACAACATAGTCACGGGAACAAATGCTGTCCCCCACCTTGAGCGAAGCAAAATGCAATGACACAGTACCCAGGTGACACAATTTCCTGACTGTAAGGGCCACACATATGCGTATCAGATGAGGAGTGGGCATGTCACAATTGAGGGACATGGGTCCTGGACCACAAGACTGATGTACTGTGGAAGTTTAACCAGGCCAGAGGAGGGCACATAGCATGTCAGACAAAGTGCACAGTGCAGTCATGGACTCACCCCCTCCTTGCTGCTGTCTGGCCTTCAGCTGCCCATCCAGGTCAGGGAAGACCACCGCCAGGATCCTGAGCAAGTGGGGGGTCATGGTCCGGTATCCGCCCCTCCTGCGAGGAGGCGACAGCTTCAGCTGGACCCTTGCGATCCTCCGGGTCCAGCCCCGAAGGTCCTGCCACCTCTTCTGGCAGTTGCGGATCCGGCGCTTGTAGACCCCCACGGATCTTACTGCCCGGGCGATGGTCAGCCAGATTTCCTGCTTCTGGTGAGCATCAACCTGTGAGCATGACAAAGTGAAAATGCCATTACTACACATGCAACATATACGTGCATCACACAGTTGGATATACATGTCTCAATCACAGGTGCATATGATGTACACAGGCAGTGCAACGATGGCTATGAACAGTTTGCCAGCAGTTACTACATGGTATCATTGCATGGGAAGTAAACCTTGTTGGAATGCACTGTTACTGCACTGTACCTGTTCAGTGCATGTAACTACACACTTGGGGGGGGAGCTACTCAGTGAGCATGCTAGCCAGTGGTGTGCACACTGTAAGTCTTGCTAGTCAGACAACATGCACAATTAGTAAGGCAGTGGACAGCACACTCACCTGCTCCCCTGGTTTCCCATACAGCTTGCTGTACTGTGGAAGGAGGCTGTCCAGCAGGGCCTGGTTCTCCTCAAGGCTGAAGGCTGGGGCTCTCTCCACAGTACGTGCCATTGCAGTAGCCAGAGTATGCAGAGACAGCAGCAGTGTTGGTGGCAGATGTCGTCCTGGAGCATGTAGTGCAGGCAAGTGAGCTCTCAGGGGAACAGCCAGCATTATATGTGTGCTGCAGAGGCAGATACTGTCCCATGTGTCCAAAGTGATAGGTCCAAGTCATTTGCATCTTCTGAATCTGACCACTTATACACGCCCACAGCATCCTTCAAAAGTTAAACTTCATGACACCCATGTTTTTGCAACATTGTTGTGGCTGGCCAACTGAATTCACTGCATCAGACTCGTTACAGCTTCGAAAACATGTCCGTTGCCATGCCAGGCCCTAGCCAATGCATGCGCACCGTCCGGACCATTGCTGTACAATGCGTATTTCAAAAGACAACACGTACACGCTCACAACTGATGCAATGGCCAGTGCGTGCACACAGATTGGTCCATTGCTGTACAACGCATACCCGTTCACAAGAGATTCAATGGCCAGTGCGTGCACACCGATCGGTCCATTGCTGTACAACGCGTACCCGCTCACAACAGATTCAATGGCCAGTGCGTGCACACCGATCGGTCCATTGCTGTACAACGCGTACCCGCTCACAACAGATGCAATGGCCAGTGCGTGCACACCGATCGGTCCATTGCTGTACAACGCTTACCCGCTCACAACAGATTCAATGGCCAGTGCGTGCACACCGATCGGTCCATTGCTGTACAACGCGTACCCGCTCACAACAGATGCAATGGCCAGTGCGTGCACACCGATCGGTCCATTGCTGTACAACGCGTACCCGCTCACAACAGATTCAATGGCCAGTGAGTGCACACCGATCGGTCCATTGCTGTACAACGTGTACCCGCTCACAACAGATTCAATGGCCAGTGCGTGCACACCGATCGGTCCATTGCTGTACAACGCGTATTCCGGGAAACAACGCATACCCGCTGACAACAGATGCAATGGCCAGTGCGGGCACACCGATCGGTCCATTGCTGTACAACGCGTATTCCGGGAAACAACGCGTACCCGCTCACAACAGATTCAATGGCCAGTGTGTGCACACCGATTGGTCCATTGCTGTACAACGCGTATTCCGGGAAACAACGCGTACACGCTCACAACAGATGCAATGGCCAGTGCGTGCACACCGATCGGTCCATTGCTGTACAACGCATACCCGCTCACAACAGATTCAATGGCCAGTGCGAGCACACTGATCGGTCCATTGCTGTACAATGCGTATTCCGGGAAACAACACGTACCCGCTCACAACAGATGCAATGGTCAGTGCGTGCACACCGATCGGTCCATTGCTGTACAACGCGTACCCGCTCACAACAGATTCAATGGCCAGTGAGTGCACACCGATCGGTCCATTGCTGTACAACGCGTACCCGCTCACAACAGATTCAATGGCCAGTGCGTGCACACCGATCGGTCCATTGCTGTACAACGCGTATTCCGGGAAACAACGTGTACCCGCTCACAACAGATGCAATGGCTAGTGCGTGCACACCGATCGGTCCATTGGTGTACAATGCGTCCCTGTACAGGTCACTCGCATATGTCACCATGCTTGTCACTGGTGAACGTATGCCAGCCACATATACTTGCCAGGGACTCAGGGGCACACCTACAACACCACACCCAGTCCACACTGTATCCTAAGGCATGTAATGCTGCATTACCTTTTCTGTGAATGGGGGTAAACATGTGGTTTTTGGGGTGGCAATTGGGGGCAGCCACTCCCAGGCTGTGCACGTGTTCATGGGGACAGGATCCTTTGTGTGTTGTGCACATGACCACTGTGATGTGCAACTGTTCATTTCGGAGCATGTGGCATGGTCACATTTCCAGGTTGTGTATGTGTATGACATGTCACATACCCCCAGAGTCCCATGTGGGAAGGCATGTACGTCACAGGGTGACCCATTGCCACAATAGTGATGGCCCTCCACAGTCTGTGTGCATGTTGTGTTTCCGATGTCTCTGATTCCATGTGCACAATGGGAGACAGTCTCCACATCAAGGTTGTTTGTGCATGGACTTTGATGTTGTGCGTGTGTGTGTCACAGACGTCCATGTCTGTCCTGCGGAGGCAACAGGGGCCACTACCTGTGGGAATCATGTTTGTTTTTCTGACGTGTACATGATACGCCATGTCATGCCAGTGTCCATGTGGCAAGACAGGGTCACTGGGAATCTACCTGTCAATGAGCTGTGATGCCTGTGGCGCATCTGTCCAGACATGTCACTGTGGTGTGTGTGTGGAACGTGACAGCAGTAAATGGGTACTGTGACACAGCCTAATGGTTTCCCATAGCACAACCTGGAACCTGTTGTCAACACATGTTGAACTGAGATGTTAGATGATGTCCATGTAGGTGCCATATATGTCCATACAGAACGGCACACACATCAAGTACTTGTGTCTCGTAATGATGTATCATGTGAAATTGAGTATGGTGAATGACACATATGTGGGGTGACTGACAATCTTTCTTTCTTCACCTATGCACTGCAGGGCACCAGCTGTCCATAGACCATTCCCTGACCTGGCAACGATGGTGGAACGTGACAGCATCCGACGGTACCGCTTCACCAGGAAGCTGATTGAGGATTTGGCAGTGCGCTTGGCCCCACATTTGCAACCTGGCCGGCCGTACCCTACAGCGCTGACCCCCAAGGTGAAGGTGATGGCAGCCCTACACTTATTTGCCACTGGTACCTTTCAACACACTTTTGCGACTGCTGGTGGGATGTCACAGACTATGTTCAGCCGTGTGCTACGCGATGTTTTGGAGGCAATGTTGAGATGCCTGAACCAGTACATCTATTTCCCTACACGTCAACAACTCACTGACGTCAAGAGTGACTTCTATGCCCTGGGGAGGATGCCACATGTCATTGGCTCCATTGATGGGACACATGTGGCTTTGGTACCACCACAGGCACATGAGCAGGCATACAGGAACAGGAAACATTATCATTCGATCAATGCTCTGGTGGTATGTCTTGCAGATATGAGCATCTCACATGTGTGTGCCCATTTCCCTGGTTCGGCACACGATGCCTACGTGATGAGGAGTAGTCGCATCCCGAGGATGATGTCACAGATGCAGAACCAGCGTGCCTGGCTTGTAGGTGTGTACTGACTTTGTACCATTGTGTGTGTTCTGCTATGTTGTATTCCGCCCTCTTTTCCAACTCAGCTAATGTGCAATTGTCTGTCTGTAGGTGACTCCGGATACCCCAACATGCCGTGGTTGCTGACACCCCTCAGGAACCCTGTGACACCAGCCCAGATGCGCTACAATGAGGCACATGGTTGGACCAGGAGAGTGATCGAGTGCACATTTGGTCTCCTGAAGAGCCGCTTTCGCTGCCTGGACAAGACAGGAGGGGCCCTCCCATATGCCCCAGCAAAGGTGTGTAAGATTGTCATCGTCTGCTGCATGCTACACAACCTGGCAGTGCGGAAGGAGTTGCCTCTCATCCTGGATGACGATGATCAACATCCGCCACCTGTGGAAGATCCTAGCCTGGGCCACGATGCCAGTGATGATGATGATGATGATGGTGATGTCCGCACACAGCTCATCACCAACTTCTTCAGCTGAATGTGAGTATCCAGAGATGTCATGTCAATGATGTGTGTTTGCGTGATATGTGTTGGTGGTGCTCTGGTGCTGTATGAGTGTGGCCATGTGCTATTTGACTGGAAGCGTGCAGCGATGTGTCCTTACAGGTAGTCTGTACTCCCCAACAGTGTTGACATGCTAACTTGGATTTCTGTGAGTATCTTGTGACATGTATTGGCCATGAGTATTGCAGTTCTATCCTGTTCTTCCGTGCTTTTGACTGTGTGTCATGTCTGTCCTTCACAGGGTACATTCAGAGTTGTTTGGTGAACTGTGATCCCCCGACACCATGATTCAACTTCCAGGGTGGAAGCAGTCATTTCCCTACAGGTGATCTGCCACACACCCCTGGACTTTATTTCTTCTATACTTGTTGACTGTGTGGCAACTGCCACGTAGGATTACCTTGTATCTGTAGTGGAAACAACATGTTGCAAATGTGTAATAAACCTGTGCTTCACTTTGGGTTGTGCGTTGTCTGTGGTCACACATCTGACTGACATGTGCTTACTGCACCTTTGGGCTAGTTAACACAGACTGTGAATAGGTGTGGTGTCTGTGCATTCCACTGTATTTCCTGGCAACATCAGTGTAGGCAATGAGTCTGATGGCCCTGGTGTGTATGTGTTGTGTAGCCCTAGTGGTGTGTCTCCCTCATATGTGTCACGTCGCCATGACTCACATGACGGTGTTGAACTTGCTGTAGCAGTTAGCATGCACAGTGTCATTTAGCAGATCACCATCTACATGACAAAAACCACGTTGGAATCACAACAGAGGCAAGTATGGTGTATTAGTGAGTTTATTTACATACATGCTTGAGGATAGTGCACAGGATGGTGGGTGCTGTACATTGGGATTGGAATCCAAAGTTCCCAGATGAGTTGGAAGGCTTGGAAGCAGAAATGTCCTGAGTAAAGTCCACAGTCATCTGATACATTGGGCCAACTTAAGCTCCCCATGTCATGTGGGAGAGTTGTGTTGCATTCGACAGGGTAAACAGTTTGCACACAAAGGAGAATTTCCAGAATAGGTGTTGGGTTCCTGGGGGATGTACATGGCCATCGGCCTCTCAGTTTTCCTTCCTCGGACGACCCCTCTTCTTCCGGGGGGGACCCTCACATGCAGGCTGCTGCGGTGCAGAGGACTCTCCGCCAGAGTCCTCCTCCCTCCCTGTGGCAGTTGCAGTTGTTGCAGCACCAGATGTTGTGGGCACACAGGGAGGTGTGGCCATGTTGGTGCTAATCTGGCGGAGGCATGTCAATATGTCCCTATGCACCGCTGTCAGTTCTTCCAATGTGTCCCACTTGGACTCCATGCCAGACATGTGTGTCTCCACACGGGACATGTGTGTCTCCACACGGGACATGTGTGAGTCCAAGCGGGCATGATGAGCAGCCTGCTGCTGTTGAATGTCCTTGAGGATCCCCACTACCTGGCTGACCTCTCCGGTGCTATTCTGGTACGCCTCAGCAATGCGTGCCAGTTGTGGGTCATCATGCAGTCCAAGCCCCTCTGCAAACAGCGACCTATGTCTACCACCCCTCCCACCACCCCTGGTGACACGTGCGGGACCTGTGGTGGTACGCACAGGTGACCGTAGGCACACTTGGGGGTTGTTACTGGGCTCGTTGTCCATTGCTCCACGTTGGGCCGGGGTCCCTGTGCTGTTGTCATCGGTGGTCCTTGGTCTGTCCGTGTTGGCAGGGGTGGTCTGTGTGTTGGCAGTTGTTGGAGGGGTGGGTGCAGGGGGTGCAGATGTTGGTGCTGCATGATGACTCGCACCGGAGGGGCCAGGTAGGTCTTCGCCATCCGAGGAGTGCAGAGGCTGTTCCACACCAGTGAGCTCAGTGTCCCCCGGAGCCTGGGACAGGGACTCCTCCTCGTCTGCTGCTGTGTCCCCATCATCACCTGTTTTTGGAAGAGACACACAATGTATGTTATGTTTCTACGGGCATCAATGGTTCACACACCTGACAGTTGTGACTGTACCTCTGGATGCGGGCCTGTACATTGCATTGTCCTAAGTTGTCACAGTCAGAGGTTGATATTGGTGTAGCACATTGTCCTGCCAACCTGAAGCTTTTCTATGTGAATGTTGAGGTGTGTGCATGGCCAGCATTGGTGGTATATGGTGGACATCCGGCCCTCCTTCTCCACCCAGCCCAGTTATCCCACCATGGAACGTGCTTCCATTGCAGGGAGTGCAAGTTGGCTTTCAGGATGTCAGTCAGTGGTGTCCTGCTGTTGGTTGGTGCCCAGTTCCCAGCAGGGGCTTGTGCTCCCCACAGCAGTACCCAGTGTCAGCCATCTTGTCAGTTGTGTTCCACTCCCTGTGATGTGAGCATGGTTCAGAGTGGTGTTGATGGGCCAATTGTGAGGGTGACCAATATCTGTGACTACAACTCCCATCATGCTATGGCCTACACCCCCCTTCCCAGCATACCCATACTTCCTTCCTTTTGAGTGGAGTTCACAGTGTGTGAGTGTGACAGCAATGGCAAGATGGCTGACAGTGGTGTCCTGCTGTTTGTTGGGGCTCAGGTCCCAGCAGGGCCTTGTGCTCCCCACAGCTGAGGCCAGTGTCAGACATCTTTGAAGTGGCTTTTCACTGGCTGTGAGGTGTGCATGCTTCAGTGTGAGCTTGCTGGGCCATGTGGGTGGGGGATGTTGAGCTGTGACTACCACTCCCATCATGCTATTGCCTACACCCCCCTTCCCAGCATGCCCATACTTCCTTCCTTTTGAGTGGACTTCACTGTGTGTGAGTGTGACAGCAATGGCAAGATGGCTGACAGTGTGGTCCTGTTGTTTGTTGGTGCACAGTTCCCAGCAGGGCCTTGTGCTCCCCACAGCAGTACCCAGTGTCAGCCATCTTGTCATTTCTTTTCCACTCCCTGTGATGTGAGCATGGTTCAGAGTGGTGTTGATGGTCCAATTGTGAGGGTGACCAATATCTGTGACTACAACTACCATCATGCTATGGCCTACACCCCCCTTCCCAGCATGCCCATACTTCCTTCCTTTTGAGTGGAGTTCACAGTGTGTGAGTGTGACAGCAATGGCAATATGGCTGACAGTGGTGTCCTGCTGTTTGTTGGGGCTCAGGTCCCAGCAGGGCCTTGTGCTCCCCACAGCTGAGGCCAGTGTCAGACATCTTTGAAGTGGTTTTTCACTGGCTGTGAGGTGTGCATGCTTCAGTGTGAGCTTGCTGGGCCATGTGGGTGGGGGATGTTGAGCTGTGACTACCACTCCCATCATGCTATTGCCTACACCCCCCCTTCCCAGCATGCCCATACTTCCTTCCTTTTGACTCTGCTTCCCTGTGGGGTAGTGTGCCTGTGCTGACAGGATGGCTGACAGTGTTGTCCTGGCGTTTGTTTGGCTACAAGTCCCAAGAGTGTCCCTGTGCTTCACACAGCATTACCCAGTGTGGTTGTTCTTTGTGGGATATTTAATTAGAGTGTGAGGCAATGCATTCTCCCAGGTGAGTTGTGTGGAGTTTGTGTTAAGGGGGTGTGTGAGAAAAGCTGCTGGTGACTATGGTCAGAGCTGTCAGTCCTCCTTCCCACCCAGCCAGATATCCCACCATGGAACGTGCTTCCATTGCAGGGAGTGCAAGTTGGCTTTCAGGATGTCAGTCAGTGGTGTCCTGCTGTTGGTTGGTGCCCAGTTCCCAGCAGGGGCTTGTGCTCCTCACAGCAGTACCCAGTGTCAGCCAACTTGTCAGTTGTTTTCCACTCCCTGTGATGTGAGCATGGTTCAGAGTGGTGTTGATGGGCCAATTGTGAGGGTGACCAATATCTGTGACTACAACTCCCATCATGCTATGGCCTACACCCCCCTTCGCAGCATGCCCATACTTCCTTCCTTTTGAGTGGAGTTCACAGTGTGTGAGTGTGACAGCAATGGCAAGATGGCTGACAGTGGTGTCCTGCTGTTTGTTAGTGCACAGGTCCCAGCAGGGCCTTGTGCTCCCACAGCTGAGGCCAGTGTCAGACATCTTTGAAGTGGCTTTTCACTGGCTGTGAGGTGTGCATGCTTCAGTGTGAGCTTGCTGGGCCATGTGGGTGGGGGATGTTGAGCTGTGACTACCACTCCCATCATGCTATTGCCTACACCCCCTTCCCAGCATGCCCATACTTCCTTCCTTTTGACTCTGCTTCCCTGTGGGGTAGTGTGCCTGTGCTGACAGGATGGCTGACAGTGTTGTCCTGGCGTTTGTTTGGCTACAAGTCCCAAGAGTGTCCCTGTGCTTCACACAGCATTACCCAGTGTGGTTGTTCTTTGTGGGATATTTAATTAGAGTGTGAGGCAATGCATTCTCCCAGGTGAGTTGTGTGGAGTTTGTGTTAAGGGGTGTGTGAGAAAAGCTGCTGGTGACTATGGTCAGAGCTGTCAGTCCTCCTTCCCACCCAGCCAGATATCCCACCATGGAACATGCTTCCATTGCAGGGAGTGCAAGTTGGCTTTCAGGATGTCAGTCAGTGGTGTCCTGCTGTTGGTTGGTGCCCAGTTCCCAGCAGGGGCTTGTGCTCCCCACAGCAGTACCCAGTGTCAGCCATCTTGTCAGTTGTTTACCACTCCCTGTGATGTGAGCATGGTTCAGAGTGGTGTTGATGGGCCAATTGTGAGGGTGACCAATATCTGTGACTACAACTCCCATCATGCTATGGCCTACACCCCCTTCCCAGCATGCCCATACTTCCTTCCTTTTGAGTGGAGTTCACTGTGTGTGAGTGTGACAGCAATGGCAAGATGGCTGACAGTGGTGTCCTGCTGTTGGTTGGTGCACAGTTCCCAGCAGGGGCTTGTGCTCCCCACAGCAGTACCCAGTGTCAGCCATCTTGTCATTTCTTTTCCACTCCCTGTGATGTGAGCATGGTTGAGAGTGGTGTTGATGGGCCAATTGTGAGTGTGACCAATATCTGTGACTACAACTCCCATCATGCTATCGGCTACACTGACTTCACCAGCATACACAGAATTACTTCCTTTGAGTGAGCTTCCCTTTGAGGTGGTGTTCTAGTGGTGGCAAAATGTCTAGCTGTGTTTGCTGGTTGCATTTGTGCCACTGCCTTGCTGTATTTGTAGTTATGTTTGTACATATCTTGACACAGTTACATGTCACTATGAGATGGCATGTATTGTGTTTATCTGACTGACAGACAGATCTTGGGGTGATTATCTTTTGATTGCTGTGTATTTGCTAAGGGTGCATGGTTTGACTATCCCCTTGACAGTGATGTGTGTGTATTGTCACACAATATTGTGTATATTTGTTGTGTACTCAGCAGGCTCTGGGATGTTTGATAGTCCATATACGCTCACTGGTGGTAGGATGGCCCGCACCTTCTCCTCCCAGGGCCTGAGGTATAGTGGTTTGGCAGGAGGGCCACTGCCGGTGTGCTGACTCACGATGTAATCCTTCTTTAGTAGGTCCCTGACCCTCCTGCGCACATCATACCACCTGTTCTGGATGTCTTCCTTTGTGCGCAAACATGGTGATTGTGCGTTGACCCTGTCGACGATCCTCTGCCATATCTTGGTTTTCTGCGACATGGGGGTCTGTTGTACCAATGTGCCAAACAACTGTGGCTCTACCCTGAGGATCTCATCTACCAGGACTTCCAATTCACTGTCTAGGAACTTTGGATTCTTCTTTAGGGGCATGGTGATGGGTGGTGGTGGTGATTGATGTGTGTGTGTGTGTGCAGGTGAGGGTGTGTGAGTGTAGGTATTGCTGGGTGTATGTGAGGGTGCTATTTGTTGAGGTGCTAATGGTGTGTGGCTTGTGTGATGGATGAGCTGTGGGTGTGTCTGTGGTTGCTGTGTGATGGTGTTCTGTGCTGGCAGGTCAGTTGAATTTGCAAAGGATCATGGTAGGGATTTGTGGCCTTTATATAGGTGGAGTTGGGGGTGTGTCCTTGTTCCATGTTTTTTTTCCCTGTATTTATTGACTTTGTCATTGCTTGTTTGGCCCTTTTTTTTTGTTTTTTTCCTTAGTATTTTTTGTGCATGTAGGAGACGTTCTTCGGACCGAGTAGGACGCTGCAGTTGTCTCGTGCGAGCTTCTCCGAGTCGTCCACGCTGTGTTTCTGCAGTGTTTCTTGTGTGGCGTACGCGTCGGTCGCCGAGTTTTGGCTTCCTTTGGCTGGCTTTTGTATGCGTGTCGGTCGTTCGGCTTGCGCTCCGTGCGACTCAGTCTGTTTTTCCACGCATTGCATCGTACTGCGCGGGTCGGAGTTCGCGGGTACGTTTCGTTCGGGTTGATTCCTGGTGCGTGTCGGTCGGTTCTATTCGCGTGGTTTCCCGGCTGGATAGCTTGTTTCCGTCCGGTTTGGTCATTCGGCTTGTGTTCCGTACGAGTCGGTCGTGAATCACATGCATTTCATCGTACTTCCCAGGTCGGGCAACGCCGGTACGTGTCGGTCGGACTATATTCCCGTACCGAGTCGGTCGGTATTTTTTCCGGCCCGAATCGGAATCGGCCCCTAAGTCTGAACTTAAAGGGTATTGTTTATTACTTTCATATAGATATTCACTGAAAAAATAGAGGTTAAAGTGATGCTATTTTTAAGTATGGTAATATTATCTTATCATAATATCTTATTTAATATAAAAATAAACCTTATAAATTCACTGAAAAAAATAAACAGTTAAAGTAATATTATAGTTAGGTGAACATTTCAGTGACAAGGTACCTTTTTAAGCTAAAACAAATGCAAATATTCAACAGCTATAGTTATCTGTACTAAATATAACTTGCCCTCTGCCCTGCACTGCTTATGACCTCACATATTACATCACTCATGACATGTCCTATGACATCACAGATGACATTGCAAATGAGATCATTAATGACATCACTGATGACATAATCCAATTACTCTGTTTTATAATTTAAATAGAGCTTGTTAAGCTTCATTCTAATTGTCTGAAATTTGTACAGCTTTTTTCGTGCTAATGGGTGTAAGTGTTTATAACATGCTTGTGATCCTAATGGTTCTAAGGTATGTAGAGATAGTGAACTTGTTAGTAATGGTTGTTTACTAGAACAACAATGTGCGCAGGTGACAGTTGATGATTTGTGTTCAGTACGTTGAGCATAAGTACTTTAGTTTTGCTAATAGCTTTACAACACGGCAAATTTTTACGCAGTATTTAGTAAATCTTGTACATTGCCATGAATATTCTGAGAAAAATAATATCAGCATGACAAAGGGGCCGATTCCGATATCTGCCGGTAGGGCTCCGAATCGGATTCGGCTTTACCGAATCCGATTCGGAGCCCTATTTCCCGACCGAATCGTACGTGCGTCCGGGCGAGCGAGTACGATGCGTGCACTCGCGAAATCTCCGACCGACGCGTTCGCAGGACCCGACCGCTCCGACCGACTTGCACGGGGACGACTCGCACCGCACAATGGAGACGTTCCCCGGCCGGGTAAGTACGATGCGCACCTCGACCGCTCCGACCGACTCGTGCAGTCCGGCTCCAAGGAGCTGTCGGAGCCGCACTTTGGGGGTCCGTGTCGGACCCCCCTGGAAGCGTAGGCGCGCGAGTCGCACACAGGGGGAACCATGGGTCCCCCCTACACGTGCATGTACGGCGCGACCCGCATCGACGCGAACACGCTGTAGGGGGAGCCCTTGTTCGCGTCGTGCCCATTGAGTCAATGGGAGCCCGTGTACGCATCGTACGACTGGCTCCCATTGACTTCAATGGGAGTCTGACCGAATCGAGTCCGATGGCATACGTGCGCATCGTACTCGTTCGGTCGGGCTGCTAGGGTCTGATTCGGTCGGAAATCTCTCCGGGTCCGGCTCGGTCGGGGAGATTTCCGGCCTGAATCGGAATCGGCCCCAAAGTGTACATAAGACAAAGCACTGTAAGTACCAGGTACATACCCATGTACATAAGCTTGTTTAGACACAATAGGCGAACCATCTGTAAAGTTTTTATCAGAACATGAAGGCTGTGTTTAGTACAACAATTAGCTCCTTCATGTCTTCTTTATTTAGAATGAGAACTCTCTCTTTGAAGAGCTTTTCCAAAGTGTGGAGGTTGTTGTTAGAATCTTGTTTTTAAACAATCTCTGTTTAATTCCTCATTTCTTTCACACAGGGTAAAGTCTCTTAAAAGGGTGAAGAGTGTTTACAGTATTCAGTTTTGTATTCATGTGCACTTCATTTTTTTTGAGAGGCTGAGTAACTTTAAAAAGTTTGATGCAGGCTAAAGGCTGCGCACAATTTAGTATTGACTATGCTTGATGGGCATATTTATGGGAATGGTGGTGCAGGGCAGCGCAGCAAGTTACATTGCTGCACTGCCCTGCACCACAGGGAAAGTACAGGAATGTACTGTATTTATCCAATACGGTGCATTCTTGTCCTTTCCCCCTGTGCTGGTGTCGTTTCGGCAGCCTAAAGCCAACCAAGGCAACCCGCCCTATGGTGCAAGGGTGCCTGTGTTGTAGGCAAGACTGTTTTTGTGCAGGAAGGGACACCTTCTTGCCCCAAAACAATCCATAGAGGCATTTCCCCTTTCTATGTGTGCTGTAAAATGCAGCACACTTAGATAGAGGAAACAACAAGGAGAAATAAACATATTTCTACGTTTTATGCCTCCCCTGGGGATGCGTATGATTTTGATGCATTCCCAGGTTTACAAGTCGTTGCAAATCTGGGAATGTGTCGAAAACCATGGGAGTTGCGTTGGAACACCCACCACAATGCCCATGGCATGTCTCCCTTGCGCAGAGTAAGGCAACGCAGCAACTTGCGCTGCGTTGCCTTACTCCAGATTTATGAAGCCATTCAAAGCCGCACAATGTGGCTTTGCATGCTTCATAAATCTTACTTAGAAGCATGCGTCATGCTTGAACCACTTTGCGTGGTGTACACGTGACAAAAAGCCTCTCATAAATATGCTCCTGAGTGTCTGAGTTTTATTATGAACAGTTGTATGCAGCTCCAAAGCCATGTGCAGTAGGGTTACCAATCTTCGATTAACACCATAAGGTTTGATGTTTATGAAGTATATGGTATAGATTCAATATTGTATCTTACAGAAACATGTTTCAATTAAATGGGTGGTATGAACGAACCTTAAGTGATGCTTCCTATTATTCTGAGCTATTTGGCACTTATTTGCATACCTCCAAAGCTCTACTACTTTAAAGACTATTTTGTAAAAAAGTAAGTTGGATGTCTTTTTCCAACTTCCTACCTATTTGCCTGGAGTATCATTTGCGGCCTTAAATCAGGGTCTCCATTTGACCCATGCCTTCCCAGTACACTTTCCAAAGTGGCACAAGTCTTTAATCCCTTTGCAAACAAAGTTTTGAATACCTCATTGTCATCAGTAATGGTTCCGGTGCAATGGAATGTGCTAAAGTTCTGCCTTTTCTTAAAAAACCTACTGCTGATCCCAAAGTTCAAGTGAATTACAGGCCCATTTCCCTTCTCCCAGTTTTTTCGAAAGTTTTTGAAAAATGTGTAAATTCGCAACTCTCACAATATTTAGAAACAAATGATCTTCTACACTCGAGTCAGTCCAGATTCAGACCTCACTTTAGCACTGACAGAGCCCTGTTAGAGGTCACCTAGCATATCAAGGACACCCTATATAAAGAGGGATAAGCTGTCTTGATTATGTTGAG